>CAAKHC010000470.1:0-15028 GCA_901007825.1 Macroramphosus scolopax
CTCATTAAATGCGTCTTCATCGTCCATCTGGTTGCTTCTTTCAGCCGGAGGATTCTAATCCGTTTTAGCACGACTGATCAATACTCACGATGTGACCAACCTTGTGCATTGTTTTCAACATGGTGTGACACGCAGACACAAGTGCACATTGTTGAGAGAGGAACAGGAAGTGAGGGACAAGAGGCGGGACAAGAGGCGGGACAAGAGGCGGCCCCGCCAGCGCCTCTGAGAGCCTGCACAGCTTTCAACTGTGAAGATATTTGGTCTTAAAGGTTCTGATTATCATTAGTTATTGAAGATCTCTGTTTATATTCTGTCTTTTCCAGAGGTTGTCAGAGTGGGAGGCGGTGCCCACCAGGGGGCTCCAGATGCTCAGGCGAGGCCCAGTGAAAGAATATTACATGAAGTATTCTGTTAGTTATGAGAAGAAGAAGAATCTAATGTTTTTACTGCTGTCAGAGGCTAGAAAACAACTAAGCACAGACAGTTGTTATATGTTTGGTTCAGCAGAGGTGGGACCAGGTCCTTATTCTGGAAGTCCCGAGTCAGATCCAGAGTCAAGTCCCGAGTCAGATCCAGAGTCAAGTCCCGAGACAGGACAGGAGAGTCTCATGTCTTTTCCATTCATGTCCCAAACAATCAGTTTATTTGAATGGACAAGTGGAGCAGAAGTCAGAGGATCACCAAGGTTAGTGGAAATGTTATTTGGGCACCATTGATATTTGTACCACATGCCACTGCATCCATTCAGTAGTCTATCATTGAGAATAAAAGCCTGAAACTTGATCACCTCTGTACCATTAATGTCCGTTTTAACCAAATGAAAATACAATATCCACCCAGCATGCAGCTTCAGCTGCGGTCAGAGCGCCTAAATCATCAACATCTAGTTATATGTGTCTCTAAATAGTTCCTTTAGATGACAGGAGGGGAAAGTGAATCTCATAAATAAAAGAGACGTCACCGGCAGCGGTGGGAAGATTGCTGGTTGCATACAATCTGAGCCTCAGATAGATAAATCCACTCTGGCCCGCATTAACTTTTGCCTCTGGAATTTGCTCAAGTACATTCTGTTACTTGGGGGGAAGCCAGGGCCGCAGCCCAGCTCTCGACTCTCATGTTGCAACTAATGGCCTCTGGCCGAGCTTTATTCCTCAGCCGCCTGGATGATCACGCACACAGGGAGGAGTGAGCTTATCGTGCAGGAGAGGGTTCACTCACATTTTAGAGGCATTAAAAGCCTCATTCGGTTCTCCTGCTGATGTTTGGAAAATATTGTTTAGGTGTTTTTCTATTGCAAAGTGCCCTTATTATCCTGACATTCATTCCAGTCTCCTGGCTGATGAAGAAACACACGTCCTTAATTACGCAACAGCTCCAACTGTTATATCTTCCCTTGCAGTCATGTGACACAGCGGCATATTTCACTATGTTGATAAAACATCGCAATGTTGACACAAGAAGAAGTGTCGTACTCGAGTACACGATGTGGAGGTGGACTGGGATGTTGCTCTCAAAATTCGTGGAAGTGTTGCACAAGAAAAACAAACACAAAGCTCAGTTTAAAATAGACAGAAAGTAAATAAGTCACAGGAAGGTGATCGGATCATGTGTGTTGGACAAATGAATGCAGAATAAAAGTAGGGATTGATAATCTGAACATTGAGCTTCACCTCCGATGGGCCTGGCAGCGGCCCTGGGGGACAGTGTTTGAAGACGACATAAAAGAGGATGAAGACGAGGAGGATTGGAGAGGAGAAGATCCCTCCGTCAGACATGGGGCAGGGGTCTGGGCTCAGGAGAGTGACATGACCCCCTTGTGGTCCCACACCGAGCGCATTAACGGGCGTCTGAGAGGGATTTAAGGACCAGGGCTTAGCACAGATCAAGAGCTGATTCTCTGTTTTAGGAAAACGGGAGGAGTCTGAGACTCGTTATGCAGGCAGTGGCTTTAAGTTTGTCTCAAATCAAAGTAATACCTGACAGGAGAAGTAAACCCTCCACCTGGGTGTTTATGGGAAGCCAGTACGGAGTTGTGTTCATATGCAAATACTCCAAGATTAGAACAACAGTAATAAAAGTGACACTTCTATCTATCTTATAATTCAGTCTCACGATATACGTGCACATTTGGTACCTTTGTACTACCTTAACTTTATTTAGTTGAACTTAGGCTTTTTTTACAGTGTGCTACTGCTACTCTTTATTAAAGTTGCAATTAACCATTTATTTGACCCTCCAAACCAACAGGGGGCAACATATCACCTTTAACAGAGCTCCGGAGAGAGATCGGAGTTAAGTGTGGATCCTTCGTGCAACAGTGACTCACTGTTGCCCCTTGAGGTCCGATGTAATATTCGGAGATGCTAGCTGGTTAGAATCGATACAAGTTGTCTCTTTAAGTATAGAACGTGAATACTTCCACCAGCAATGAGTAAATGGAAACAACATGCAGCTCATATTTCCTTGTTAATCGTGATACGACAGTTGTTATATTCCGTCTGCACATGATCTTAAATGATGTCACAAACTGAGAGCTTAAATATTGCTAGCTGATTCTTGATTATTTCCACCTACACAAGAGCAGCCGCTGACAGCGTCCATAGGTTATTAGCGGCATGCATCTTTTTAAAATGTGTCAATCTTGTGAGATTGTGAAATTCTACTTCCAAGAGAAAACCAACCCCGTCGGTGTGTCACGGAGCTTCGTGGTGAACGTGTTTTCAGTCTGTGTGCTGACATGTTCTGACCTAACCGCCGCTAACCGTCCTGCTCAATCAGTAACTGAAACTGGACTTTGACCTCCTCGAGGAGCTTCTCTGCTGTACGTACGGACGTTAGAGAAAGGGAACCGAAGCAGTTGAGATATGATTAGTGAACTATTATGATCCAGAGTTAGCTGAGGGACAAAAGAAGTTTCCAAAGCAGGTTGTTCGCCTGTAAATCTGCAGGCATGAACAGTCCTGAATCTATTGGTTTAAGATGCACTCACAGTCACAGTAACTAAAGAGTAAACTTTAATAACTATGCACACAAAACATATCAAACTAACTACAAAGCAGCCCTGAGACTGACTTCTGCCTTCCACCTTCTGCAGGACCTCTCAGTGGGAAGTGAAGGAAGAAAGGAGGGTTATGTAAACACATTCCCTGCACGCAAAGCCCAAAAAGCCACAGCTGGCCGAAACTTGCGTAAGAGGCCCCGGCTCAGACTGCTGATACCAGTCGCGTTTGTAGATCACTGAAAATCTGCTTTGGTTCAGTCCTGTGTCACACAGGCACCAACTGCATCGCACTGCAACGGATGGATTAACATAAGTGCAGGATTGAGGTTGTCCCAGATAACTGCAGAATCAAAAGAGACTTTCTGCCTCAAGTGATTTCCAAAAAGCTCTCATGAGAGGTTGTCTGAGGACGATACGGCCGGATTGAACGTGTGATTCACTCTGTAACGTCCATTCATGCTCCTGACCTTGACGTCTTTGGACTGCGAGAGGAAACTTTAGCACACAATGGACACAAGTGACGCAACAGGAAAAGACTCTCGTTGAATCACCGTGAATGAATCAATGTGTCCTATTAACACATATATGAGCTCATGCGCCTCCGTTTGAATGTCGGGATGACGGCTGCACAGCTAAGACTTACAACCAGAGACTGTATATATCATGGACAGAAGAGTGATGACCAAGCAAACACATCCTGGTGCTTCCACTTCCTCCAGGAGTGCTCAGGTGATGGAGCCGCGGTCTCCAGGTCCAACATCACAAACATTCGCTCTACTGCAAACAGCTCTACGCATTCATGTGTGAGGACATTCAGCGTTACATCCTCTCTCGACCTCCGTAGACGCCTCCCCAACTGTCCTCCCCCAGCTGTCAATCATGACGTCACTTCCCCCTTTTTGTTTTTTAAAGCTAATACCCAATAAAACAAACTTATCAGACAAATATCACACTGATGAGAACTAACTAAAGAGGAAGAAACTATCTTAGAGAGAAATTATCCTCCGTGTGCTTTGAGTTCTTAGTTTGTCCCATCGACGAACGTGGAAGGGGCGGGGCTTATGACCCGTACTGCGACCAGCAACCAGGGTGCTTCACTTCTCATGGCATCAGTGCTTCAAACTAGATAAACAATAAATAGTTTCTCTGATTATCTTCCTTCAACAGCAAGTAAATAAAATGTGAATTCTGAGATTTCACTTCGATTGGGAAATGAGAGTTAATTTATCAGAAGCACTCAGTCTGGCACGAAATATGAGGGAAGGACGTGCACGAACAAGCACAGGCAGGCACTGATTAGCAGGTAATGCACTTACTCCAGTAAGTCGAGTAAAGCATTCTTCTGTGTAATTGGCACTGACTGGATCTGCCTCACTTGCTCTGCCAGAATGGCCCAGTGACAGTCTGAACTTCCCCGGGAACACGAAGCTTACAGCTGCTGGTTTCAGCGGCTCAGCTTGCAACAATGAGCTTCTGTTGAATGGACTGCCTGTCGAAATAATATACGATTAGGCCTGAGCTGATGTTTGCATCCTCAATCTGATGTCCAGGATGAGATTCTGAGAGGTCGGATGAGATGTTTTGTAGGTTTGAGTCTGCAAGGATCACGTCTGACTAGTTTCATTAAGCTTAGCTGGGCTTAGCTTAGCTCGGCTGCAAAAGTGGTAATGACAGGACGCTGGCGCATTTAATTCTGTTGATATGTCGGTGTGGGGAGTACCGCACTACTTGTAACATTATTGGAAGGTAAGTGTTCAACCTCCATCTGCACTCACAGCAGTTGTGTTAAAACGCAGTTGCTGTCGGCAACGACTTCCCTCGTTATTTATGAGCCTGCAGAAGATTCTCCCGTTTTGTTGAGAGGATCCAGCTCTCCAACTCATTTTTATGCCAGATCATCTATCCATCTGTATAATGACGCGCTGGGCTTGCCGTAGATATAATCTAGTCCAGTGACATCGCATCCCAATTCTTAATCTCGTACGCCCGGCATTACGGCGCATTCTTGTACACACAAGTGAGAGATTATTCCAGGTCGAATCTGGTTGATTCGGCTTTCTGTCTGACCGTGTTGTGTGCCAGAGATTGAGCTGGACCACGCACAAATCCAAAACTACTTTGAGTGAAAAGTAGACAAACCAGCTATTGGTGGATTTCTCACACCGTATGAGAGCGGCGGCGGCGGCGGCGGCGGCGAGCTGCAGATGTTCACAGATTATCGGCTTGTGCAATAATCAGGCTCACTCTCATTACAAGTGGCACCGGGTGACACTCAGAGAGGCAAAGATCTTTATCCTTGGAAACTGCAAATGTATTTCTTATGCTATTGATGCAGTGTGTTAGGTCATGCATGCAGAACAATGAAGTTCCACTTTAAACAGCATACAGAAGCTCTATGTTCATTCACTGTATATTTCTGTAAGCACGATATGGTGATAAGGTCTGCAGGCGAATCCTCCGCGCTGCTTCTTCAAAGAACAGATTGTTCTGCACCCGAATCAAACTTTATAAAAAGAAAATGATCTGATGCCTGTGACTGAAATGGAGACAACTTCAAATGCATCAGTGAGTTCTTTTATTTTATACGAGAGCAGCAGACCAACAGAGAGACTCTTTCATGCATCTTTTAAAACATATTCAGTCCTTTCAGGGTCGACGTTCCTCCGCAGAGATGCGATCTCCAAGCAAGCTGCAATAATACACATCAGAGTGTGCTGGAGGGACGTGTTTACCTGTTAACACATGTTTTATATGAACTTAAATTTGTTTCAAAAGCCTGGATTAAAGTTCTTGATTAAATGACAAAGCAAACATCTGGCACAACCGTCTATTTTGGCCTGTGCAGGAAGCATGTCCCTTTAATGGATGACTCACGCTGCTTGTTGTTGACAAGAACACAGCCCGATGTTCTGAGAGGCTCGTAATGAAAAGCCTCCCACTCACATTATCCATTTAGGGTTGAATCAACAGCCAGGTTATCAGACGTGGTGGATGCCAAAAGTACAGGCAGCGTTCTTGTTTTGGTTCTCTGGTGGTGAGGACACACATGCTTCCACAGCATTGTTTTATATTGGACTTTAACTTCCACACAGAAGCCATTCAACACTGTTGTAATTACATTTTACACGGCGGCATCACTTGCACGGATTTCCATCACAAACAACATTTGCCGTGAAACAAAATGGCCCATTTTCCTCCCACGAATGCATGAAGTCATGCAGCCTGTAACAATTATCTGATTAGAATCGATCTGCGTTCCAATTAACCGAGCTGTGAAAAGAAGAAGCAGTGTCAGTTTGCAGCAAACAGCAAAGAGCGTTTATGCTATTGATTCTGCATCTCACTTCCTGTCTGGGTCACAAACAAGACTCGTTACAGACGAAGAAACGACGGAAGAGTTGGGAAATAGATAAAATAACTTAATGTTAAATAACTAGGAATGAACTCGGGGAGCGCAGACCTCCACCAACCCCCAACTTCAGCGGGTTCTTCTTCCCTGGCCGCCGCCAAGCCAGGCGTCGCTTCTTGCCCTGAATTAGTCCCAGATACCTAAACTATCCCGGGGAGGTGGTAGATTAGGGTCATGATCAGACAGGGAGAGGGAGCTACAATATTTTTTCATCACTTCATGGAGTGTTAAAATGCCCCAGAGCGATGTTCATAAATGTCAGTCATGCCCCGGCAGAGGTCTGCACTGCCGAATTAATATTATATGTCAGACAATGCAGTCTGAGCCTCCAGTCATGCAGACTTGTCCCGGCCTGCGTGGTGAGGCCAGACAGACCAGACTCCAAGATACATATCTGCTGGTAGATCTCCAGCTAATTTCCATCCAGAGGTTTGTTGGTGGATCTGTTCCAATGCAGACGTGTGATAGTGAGATTATACTTTTGATTCTGTGACTCAGCTCGTGTAGCCTTGCGTATCTTCGACTGAGTTCATCTTCTGTCTAAAACATTTAAGCTCCTGTCTCTTTAAGACAATAAATAAAAGATACGTTTTTACAAACTAACCTCTTTCCAAACGTGTGCGCAGAATGATGGAGGAACTTTCTGAACCTCAGACTTCAGGCTTTAGTCTCTATTGAAGTTATGAAATGTATATAATTATTGCAGATAATCACAATGCTATTTGCTATCATGAGGAGTGTGTGAGGGCGGCTGCTTGGTTATAAGATGGCCTGCTGATGGCCGGCGGTGAGGGAGGCCGGCGAGCCTTTGTGGTTCCACGACATCTTTTAAAGCTCGGCCAGGGTGGTCAGTAAGGACGGCTGAGCATCAGCGAAGAAGATACACGACCACTTAATGTTTGCATTACCAACTCTCATGAGGAAGAACATGTGACCTCGGGGTCCACGCAGGAAATGTTCCACCGTTAAAGTATGGGAATTAAAAAGGTAATATTTCATGCGGCTCCGGCGCCTCTGACAGACTCAAACTGCTCCAGTATTCAGAGCGGCTCTAAGCTGTCCTGTGTCACCGACTCTCTGTGGGGCCTCTGTGTTCCCGGCCGTTTAACGACGGCAGATGGTCGGCCCTCTGCACAATGCAGTAGCCTCCGCATCACGTCCTGCACACTGATACCTAAGCATGTGGTGGGAACCAAACGTGAAGTCCAGATGAAAGTAGCGGGTCGTCGCTCCGTGGTGCTTTAACTGGTCTCTGGAGCCCCGGAGTTCTTTCAGCGGTGCATTCAAGGCCTCGCTTCTTCCCCTCACTTATGTTTTGTTCTTCCTTCTGTTCTCTTCCGTAGGTGTTTTGATGCCCTTACCATCTGTTTACAGCAATCAGCGGTCGTAGTGGGTGCAACATGAAGTGAAATGAATGAATGAATGAAGGTTCCCTTTGGGTACGACAGCGGAGAGCTAATCTCTAGCCGGGGACTCGTTCAGTCACCTGAGGTCGCAACATGTAACAACCTTGTTATCATATCATACAGAGGATCATGTACTTCCAAGTTAAATATATTAAGTGTCTTTGTCCATGTTGAGTGAGTGTCGAGTGACGAGGTTGACTTTGTCTCCGGGATGTCCTTCTAGTTTATATTCCTTTTGTCTGCATTCATTTAGTATTTTCTTCATTTTCTGATGTGAGGAAAAGAAATAGGAAGCTGCTCTGCTGAAGTAAGTCATCTGCAACATTGATGGCCTGCAGTGATCGACATCACAACAGAGGAACGTACCTAGTCCAAGATAAAACTCTTTTTAATTTACTTTATTCTGTTCAAGTAGCTTTGCATGCGTTCGCTGTTCATGTCTCCAACATGTAACAGCCGACCTGCAGTGGCTGTGACAGCGAGATGAATGAGCTTCAACCAGGAAATTCAATTTGCAGCCAGACCCTGACAGCCTCCCCCTGCATGTGATTCAAATCGACACTTGGAGAACCTTTCGCTGTACGCTGATGATGAATTTGAAATAGAGGCGAGAAATAGCTGGACAGCAGGAACAGAACGGCCCGGGACATCTCATCCATAGTCATTCTTATGAGGATTGATGTTCTCTACTGCACGTGGATATTACACGCACAAATATTTTAACCTGGTGCTGTTATCTTCTGGAATCTGAGGGGTCAAACTCCTCCAGCGCATATTAATACGATTTCTGAGAATTCAGGTGGAAATGTATCCGCAGTCCCTGAGCAGGGAAAAACTGAAGGTTTATTCTTTTTATTATCTACATTTGTATTGTACCTTTTCCACCCTGTCATTATTGTGCATTTATTTATTGTTTTATTTTTATTTTCTCATTTTTGTATTTTGTATTTTGTATTTTTTTTTATTATTATTTTTTCTATTATTTTTTTATTCTTATTTTTATTTTTATTTTTATTTAAACAATTTCCTATTATTATTATCTATTTATTTTCCCTGTAATTGTGACTTATTTAATGCTCAGTTCCGTTGTTGGGTGCACTGTCTGTGCGGTAAAGTATCTTTGTACATGTCTGTTTAAGTTTATATACATGCAACAGTCCAGCTACAAACAAAGCCTGAGCTACATAACGTGATTAGCATGAATATTATGTAATGATAGAAAAACAAATGGAGAAAACAGAGTGATCAGGGTCCATCCTCTGGGCACCACGATTCTCTCTCACTGAGTTTCATTTCAATGCATCCTACAGCTGCTGAGATTGTTCAAGTGGACCGAGCGACTGCCCGACGCTGCCGTCCCTCCGTCCTGAAGAATAATCATCCAGTCGTCCTGAGGATGGGGGGTAATTGTGCCGGCCAGTGAACAGATTGCAACCCCACCACTGATGTTCAAATAAATCTACACAAAGCTGCACAGTGGGAACGACGCAGGAAATTGATCCTGAGTCCAAGCGGACCGCATGGAATTATCATTCAACTCCGTTATTAATGTCAAAAGGCGAAGCTCATACCAGGATGAAATGTCCCCCCCCAACAGTATTTCTGACTGATTACATGACACGACCGGCTCTTTCCTCGGCCCCATCCAGTCTCTGTGAATGATTGGGTCTCACACAGGGAGAGCGTCGTGGCAAACACATCAAACAAGATTACACCTACAGAGCGAGGGTATATTTACTCTCCTCTGAGGGAACTTTAATTTCGCTCCGTTGCCTCGGTAACGTGACTCTCACAAAAGAGAGTCAGCGGAGATGCTTGTAATTACCAGACAGGCCTCTTCATCAGAGGCTTTAATTCTAAAAAATGAACCCACTCGGGTGGTGATGCAGGCCTTGTGGTGGAGCACACATGGCCCTGGACACCTTGGAACAGCAGCCACAAGGCTCATTATTGCTCTTGAACCGGTGCTCTTGTGAAATTAGAGGTATTCATCATTTCTGATTAGGGCAATTGGTGTCATCGTTTCCTGTAGTGTAATACAAGAAGAAGAGACTTATTTTGATTGCAAAATAGAATAACAGGAGCAGCTGAAAGGTCAGTGGGTTTACGTGGTAAGTATGTCGACTAAGAAAAGAAGCCCCAAGAAAAGCTTTTGAGGAGGGGGACATGAATAATTCACGCCGAGAGAGTTCTGCCCTGTTCAGGCACTTAAGGACACTACAATGAAGGAACTGTGTACTGAGATAACCACGGAGGACCGAGGCTGTCTTCCAAGAACATTTGTCCATTTCATATATGAGATACAATGATTGTCAACAACCTAACAAAGGAGAATTAATCGTGTTACAAACATGTAAAAGATGCAAAGAGAGAGAGACAGAAATGCAGTGAAAAAGCAGGAGAAGACAAGGCAGCTGCTTGAAGGAGGAGAATTTAGGTTCTCGTCAAGTGCTCCAAATGAGAGGGCCCTGAAGCGAGGGGTGCAATCTCTGCTAGAGAAATCACTGGCCTGTGCTCATCAGCTATAAACATGTCACCGCCGAACTAGGTCACCGTTCTCGGAGCGCTCACATCAAACGGAGGCCTCCAGTGCAGCGACTGTCTGAGCTGCACCTCTGCATGATGTGACCCATTTCCCCCCCCTCCCCTTCCTCTATTATGTGACATGTCACCACTTCTTGATCCTGCAGCATGCAGTGAAGAAGGAGGGAGGTGTGGACAGAGCGACTCAGGCGAAGGGTTAACAAAGGGAGGGATGAGGCGGGTTACCAAGGTGTCTTCATCTGGAATGAGAAAGTCATATTGTAACTCCGTCAATCTGTAAAAGACTGTAAAGTGATTAACAATATTCACCTGTTCTCAATGATGGATTGTGGTTCGGAGCAACATCTCTTACCAGCTGTAGTCTACCTGACATGTTTCTATCTGCTTAATAGATTTTCCCAGAAAGCCCAACTACAGCTTCTCCCAGATCCTCCATCAATCACTCTGCGCTGCTTCGTGCCAGAACGTCTTATAAATCCACAGAAGAAAGTAAGTGGATGTTTTTTTGGAGTCGTGTTCACGTGATATGCAGATGCACACAAACCTCCCCTCTTCTTCTTCACTCCTCTTCGTTTTGGGTTTGCAGGAGATGTGGTGAATTATTTCTTGTGATGTTGCAGTGCTTTTACATATTAAAGGGAACTAAACACGTTTTATTTGTATATGGAATCTCAGCCAAAATGCACTGAAAACAATTAATAGATTAAGGTTAATACAATTAAGTAATTGACTTTAATCTCTGAATTCTAGAATTCCAACTGGACTCTGAAAAAAAAGTCAAAACTCTATATCCATCTATATCTTTTATTAACAGTGGCACTAATCCTCCTCCGTATATTCAACCTTGACTCAAAGTATAGATGTTTCTGTAGCTTTCTTTTAAAATTTCCATTTCAAATAATTGTTTTTATCCAAAGTAAGTGAATTTAGTGCCTCTTTCTTTGTGGCTTTATAACAACATTTTGTACCTTTGCTCTAAACGGACAAGAACCAGAACACCCGCAGACCCCAAAAAATATTTGTCACTAATGCACAAACCTATGTATTAAATACTATATATAATACAATATTGAGGGGAGCGTACCATTTCTGTTTGGTGCAAACATGACTTCCTTGGTGTGACATGTGAAGGTGCAGCATCGATGCGACTCTCTGTGCAGGAGGATTGACATGTTTTTGGGGCTTTAGCTAAAACAACTGATGCTGTTCCCCTCCTGGGAGGAGGGAATAGTTGCACTTATTTACTTTGTTTCTTATCGAGACAAACCAATGACATCCCCTCGTTTTTGTAAAATGTAAAAAAACACCAACAGTGAGTCCAAAACTTTTACAGTAAACACTCTGGACTAGTGCAGAAAAAGATCCACACAATAAGACGCCTGCAGAGGTTTAATAATCATTCCAGCTCTGCCGGGTTTGTGAAAGCCTGCAACTGTTCTCCAGCCACAGCACATGTTGAGTGTGTAATCCCCTCCTGTTGTACATCCTGTGTGTTAGACCATGAGTTATGAAAATAATGTGACTGTGACACATTGCTCACATAGCGACACGCAGGAACAAACCACCAGACTCTGTAAAGGAAAAAGATACAGTGCACATTTGACGGTATGATGGCTGAATCCATTTCACTGTGTGATCTACGTCCGTAACAATGGTGGTGAATAATCAGCCAAAATATTTAATGCAAACTTACTTTGCATTCCTTTCTGTTGTCAGGGCTTTGTTAGTTTCAGTGTCAAAGACATGCCAGAGATAATACACAGGAAGAGGGAAACGTGTGTGAGAAAAGGAAATATGTGCAGGTGTCAGTGCACAATAGTGAATTAAATGAACTGTACAACAGCAGACAACTGCAGTTTAGTCTTTGATAGATATGGCTCGGATTATATCATTATTTACTCGATTTAGACGTTCACCCATTCCAGCCCATAATAACTCCCAGCTTTGTCAGAATGAGGAGTAGTTGCAGTATCTGCACGTCTTGCACACTCAGCAGTCTGTGCTACATTACATGACTACAACAGGTCTGACAACACCCATCTCCAAACCTGACCGTTGATCTCAACTACACACCTGTAAAGGTTTGTGACTTTATCTTGCACGATTGCAAATGCAATCCCAGTGGCAACACCTGTCCAAAGACAGTCTTATAAACTCAAAGCCACTTCTGCGGTATTTCCTGTGAAAGTTTGTGTCTTCAGGACCACATCTCGCCTCGATGACGCACACAGACTCACAAGGTGAAAACAAAAGCAGCCACATGCTGATTCAACTGCAGAGTAAAGCCTCCATCATCTCTTTGTTGCAAAGGGGAGTCATGACAATCTAAAACTAGATAATGGAAGTTGACCTGACTTGAAAATGACAAACCTGAGTTTTTGTATAATCACCTATTATAAGACTTAAGAAGAATTCATTACCTGCATACGTTAATGAATCACATGTAATGGTTTTCTTACGTACTAACTTCTATTGATGCGCCTTTTAATTTGTCTTTTACAAATTCAGACTTTACTTTAAATCCTGATCTTCCATATTTCCAAACTGAAATATTTAAGCTATAGTGGCTTTTACGGAGCACTTTCCTGAGTCGTCACATAATTAGAATAATCTACTTTCACAGGCACTCGTTAAACCTGAAGTCCTCTGCATGTTCTCTAAAGCATGCAGGAATTCCTGAGCCAGAAACCCCCTAGACTGTGGCTAACATAGAAAATGAAATATTTATGGCCTCGTCCAGTGAAGAAGGCCATTGTCTGCAACGTATGATGAGAAGACAGTCGAGTATGAGTGTGTTCTTTCATACAACAGGAATGTTGTCGCTGACATGCACACAAGCGCGTCTGTGCCTCGTGTAAGAGACTCTGCAGAGGGTTCTTTGAAAGTGCCAGATGCGGAATTAGCTGCAGAAAACCTGGTGGATTAGAAATGTTGCTTTAGCGAATGCGTATTCCGGTGCATCAGACGGGTCATTTTAAGTTGGAGAGATTGTAGGAAATCAAACATGCGGCTTTATAAATGAGCTCAACACAACTGTGACATCACATCTCAACACTGTCTGCAGTGTAGCTGCAGGTGAACCATTTCAAATAATGTCTAAATAGAAGGGCCGTAAATATAATATATACAGGCAGGGGGGCTGTTTGAGATGTATAATTTATTATAATTAAAATATATACACTATGGTTGAACAGTTTGGGGTCAGCTGGTCTCTTCAGCATTGAACTCCATCCTAACAGCTCCATCCAATAATGATCTTCAATGCTCTATGATCATTCTGAGTCCAGATGTGCTCAACAACTATGGAACATGTTAGTGATCAATGAAAACCATTTCCAATGTCTAATTCAAAGTGATTGAGAGAATCCCAAGTGTGTGAACACAATAACAGTTTCCTAAAATATTACCCACAATGCTTTGTTTCCTCTTTCATGGTTCAGCACCAACTAAGTGTGATTCTAATCCAAAGCTTTGTTTGTTAAATGTTTCCATGTGTAGAATTGTTAAAGAATCCAACCTCTGTAATGATGCTGCATGTTGATCACTTGGTATTCATTCTCTAAAATCACCTGGAATCAGACAATCAAAGCAACAACTCTCAGATCCATCCCAGATGTGTTCAGCACATCTGGACTGATTGTTGGACACTAATAATGACCGTAGAGCATCCAGGTGATTATTTCATGGAGCTGGTTAGAATGGAGGTCAATGCTGGACAGACCAGGTGACCCCAAACTTTTCAACGGTAGTTTATGATAAAAATATTTTTGAAACTGGCGAGTCAGACCTAAAATCTTGGGCTGCGTCCCCAAATTGAGGCTGGTTGGAACCGATTATCTGCCCAAACAATTAATACGTAATGCAAATGTCACCGACTGGATCTGAGGCTCCCTGATTTTGAATTTCTATTTTAATTGGAAAGAAACAGCGATGGAATATTAAGCAGAAGACCTGCAATAGCCAGTGAGAGCAAGCTGACGGGGCAGCAGCCACCAGTGCATGTTGGGTTTGCTCGGGGCAGTAGCTAGAGCTAGCCCCCGTTTGAGACAAGAAGACTATACTTGCAACAGTCTTCCTGCTTAATCCATCATCTCAGCCGTGACTTCCAGAGGGACTCTGTGAGGTCCTGAGTTGCCACTCTGAGAGTGCCATGGGTGTGGTCCTGCATGTGTTTTTAAAGATCCGTCTGTAAATCCTCCCCGCTAGCATTAGCTCTCACAGTTGAGATACATGTATTCAATCTGAAACATGCATCACTAACACTCGTATTCAACAGTAGTTGAGGATCTTATTGAAAAAAACTGATTGTATTCACTCATGCAGAATAGTAAGTGCATATTTAATGCATATAAGATACCTCACAATAGCAATATTAAATATACTACATGTTTTTGGTTTGTAAAAAAAGCACCTCAGTCTGCTTTCTGTGATCACTCCAAGCTCTTCTCATGACATTCCCCTCGCTGGATACTGGGCCTCTTCACTATAGAAATATAATGAGGCAATGCTGCAGCAAAGCATGAGGAGGGAAGAGAGGGTCGGTTTTATTTGAATAGGCGTTGGAGGGTGATGCATTTCACAAGTTCATCTGACGTTAGTGAGCATTATGGGGTTACCCATGTGAGAATTCTCAGCTTGCTCACAGAAGTAAAAGAATCAGTGAAT
>CAAKHC010000470.1:15055-33664 GCA_901007825.1 Macroramphosus scolopax
GCTGGCTGTCTGAGAGCTCTACACACTAAAGTTAGCCATTATTAAAAGCTTGAAAACACTGCATAGATTAATGGTTTAAGGGGCCCCATCCACGCAGAGGGAATTCTTTAAGAAGTAGGTCCCACTGTTATAACATGAAAGGAACCCACTGCCACGTACCTGAGAGCACATGGTGCATTTCGCTTCCCGAAAACACATTTGCAAGCCTCTGGAAGAGAACTCTAAATTTTTAACCAAGTGCAACAATTTCTCACATTTCCATGCAAGTGCAGTGTTTACAGTCTGTTTCTTTCACATGATGGAAATATGTTCACGTGAACTTTGGAGCTTGTGGAGAATTCTGCAGGATTACAGCCATTTACACATTAATATAAATCATTCATAGATTTAATATTTTAATTAATATTTTGTCTTTTATGAAGTTGTTGAATATGTACATGGTAAAAAACACTGAAGGCTGCAGTTCACCTGGTTCAAGGTGATTACTCGGCTGCAAGCGGAGGTGTGTGCAAATCTTCAACTGAAGCTCAGTTCCCTCCAGGTTATTTATCCAATTAGGATGAATAATCCTGCAGAAAGCTAATCTAAGCATAAATAAAAATCTGTGAATGGGATTATAATCTTCAAAGGGACAAGATCTCTGGGTCTTTAATGACAATAAGACAATAAGCTTCCACACTGCAGAGATAGAAGTAAAATCGAATGAGTTAATAGACGTAATGCAACTGTTAAGACATATTTTTAAGGGAAAGAAACGTCTTATGTTATGTTTTTGTCTGTTCGTTGGGAAACCCAGACACAAGTGTTACATCTCGTAGTTGAAAAGTTAAAGTTTAACTTGCACTTATCCATTGTTTTACTGTTTGCCTTTTTTTTTAAGCTCAGTCTTTTTGTGCAATAATCTACTGTGCAAACAAGTTATGGGACTTTGCTTTTAACATCTCAGCCCTAAATGTCAGATGAAGTCCAATCCATTAAATGTTCTGCATATAGAAATACCACCAGAGGTGTAGATTGGGTATCTGCAGGGCAGCAGATGGGTCACCAAAGCCTGACTATTAGGGTGGGGGTGGGGGGTGTGTGTGTGCTGATGGCAGAGTTGAGGATTATATGGTCTGGTGGTTTAAATATTAATTTCCATCATCCGCAGCAGAAATATAAATCCTGTTTATAACATATCTATCTACTGGACATGTCTGATCTGACGGTTAAAAAGAAGAAAAGCTGGTTTTCTATTATTGCAAACAAAGTAAAGGAGCAATGAAAAGTTGACACACCAACTTATTATGTCAACATTTGCCTCTTTTTTTTTTTTACCTCCAAAGACGTATGTCAAGAAAGCATTTCCTTGTGCACCACAGCAGATATTCCAAGTTCCTATAGTCGCTGGTGATGAAATCAACAGCGATTCTTCTCTTTTCTTCACTCCTTCCTCTTTTCGGAGTGGTTAACTTACAGGGACCTGCCCTTGTACAAAGCTGCTTACAGCCTCTATTAGCACTGTCAGGACAGTAGGGTTTATACTTGATAGGGGATTTCTGCAGACCAGCTCTCTTTCCGGCCATAATTAGGCTGACCACATATGCAGTCATGTGCCTCGGACGATGACTGTAAGATTTTGGGCCTTCCGCAGTGAGAATTTGTTATGGTTATTTAAAAAATTGTGAATTGAATACCGTAAAACATGATTTAATTTAATTTCCCGCAAATAGCACACTACACATGACCCATATTTTATTACAAAACAACAAATAAACCCAATGGATATTTTTTCTTTATAAGCCCACAGCTCATGAGTTCTTGTCCAGCCTTTAACACAGAGTGCTATATTCACATTACTTTCAGTTTTTTGGATGATAACACGGTTAAAAGGGTCCAAGCTTATTAACAAGAACACATGCTGATAATGAAACCCAGAAGGACCTCGGGTACATTAGAGTTGTTCGCAGAAGTTATGTAACTTCCATAGGTGTCTCATGTTGCATGTAGAAGTACACGAAGACTGGGAGTAGCATAACGCCTGCGGGCACGACTGTGATTGGTCCGGTTATGTGATATAGATGATTGACGGATACATTAGCCAATGGGAGGCCATGCTTTGTCTTGCCCCTTTGCTGGCTGTGGAGCCAAGCAGGCAGGCAGGCAGCGTTCGTGTTCGGGACGGTGGAGCGGTGCCGTTATGTCGACTGGCTGTCGGTTGAAACAGTTTGTACAGGTCTTTAAAACGGATATAAACGCAAGCAGAGGATTTTAAAACTACTTTTAAATTACCCGTATTGAGTTAAAGTTGATAGTACGCCTCAGCCGTGGATTTTTTTTGTCAACGAATTCCAAGCGCGTTGGAAGGAAGAAGACTCGCCTGTGGATTCATGCAGACTCGGTATGTCAGTTAGCCGCTGCTGTCCGAGCTCGCTAGCTTAGCTGGCGATTGCCAGCTTATTAAAAAGTGAAAATGTTGCAACCTTCTATTTTAGATACTTGTGTTTACCCTAATGTAGTAATGTCAAAGTTAAGTCACCCTCTAACTAACTCTTGTGTTAACTTGTAATCTCTCAATTTGCGTGTTTTTGCCTCGGTGACGTTAGCTAGCATCTGTTAAGATACAGCATCTATCTGTTAACTGTTATCATAATTAGTTCCAGCGGATGGATAACTACTGCTTGGCGTTAGCATGCTGCTAGCTAACCTTAACTGTTAAATCGCTGGACATTTTTTTCTCACTACTTTGCTAAACAAGCTTTTTAAAATGTGTTTTTTTGTGTAAAACTACAAGTTCCCAGCCTTTTGTTTAACAAGTGCAAAGTTACATTAACATCGAAAGTGCTGTGAAGTAAAGCTATAATGGAAAATGCGACTGCTAGCAGCCATATGTTGGCTGGACTGTGTGCTAGCAGCTGCTAGATACATGACCAATTCTGCATTAGTAAATGATCTCCCATCCATGAGAAAACTTTATGAAGAGACATGTTGCTTGCTTGACATAACGCTGCTAGTACCTAGTCATTGCAATGCATGTTCATTACAGAAGAAAACTCCAGAAACTTGCACAAGCTAGCATGTGACTGAAAGTTGTAAAGTTCCTGCAAACTGCTATTTTAATTATAGAAAAAAAACATTTATCTTAGGTGCCTAAATGACTCTTCAGTTGATTGATTAGTCAGTTTTAATATTTCTTTACATTCTTGCAAACCTTGTCTGTTCACACCTGAGCATGTAATGTGAAATGTAATGTAAAGTGCTGTTGTCTTATGCAATGTGTTGAAGATGGCTTCCACTCTTCACCTTACAGGCGTTCTCAAGATCACAGCTGTAGGCCAATAACTGATGGGTGCACGGTGTGAGGCAACACACCTACAGAGCTGCACATCACTCACAGGAGACGGCTACCGTGAAAGAATGAAGACGAGTTAGATATTGTCTTCGAGGAACTGGAGAAGACTAATGTTGTTGGAATCCAGTAACTATTTCAACTAGCAAATGTGTACCTGTGCTAAACACATATTCAGAGAAACTTGAAAAGTAGCTTTGTTGGGTGAACTGCAAGCCAGCAGCTTATCTCCAAAGGTTGTGATAGAAAGAGAGCAGCATGAGTGCTGAAGGATATCAGTACAGGGCGCTTTATGACTACAAGAAGGAGAGGGAGGAGGACATTGATCTCCATGTGGGGGATATACTGTTGGTAAGCAAAGGGGCTCTAGTGGCTCTGGGGTATACTGATTGGCTGGAACAGAGGCCAGATGAGATTGGCTGGCTGCCCGGCTTCAATGAAAGCACTCAGGAAAAAGGAGACTTCCCCGGGACGTATGTCGAGTACATTGGAAAGAAATGGATCTCTCCCCCCACACCCAAGCCAAGGCCCCTCAGACCCTTACCGGTAGCTCCAGGCTTCTTCAGGGCGGACGGAGATTTGGACTCAGAGCAAGGTGAGTCTTGGTACTTGTGTATAACACTTTGACATTGTCTCTGTTCAAGAATGATCTGTGGCATTGACTGAACAAATCTTAATTTTTGAGTGAAAACACAAACAAATCTCAGGTCCTGATTGTAGTTAGTGTGAGATAGCAAAACAGCTGCACTCTTTGATAACAAGGAGCTCTGCTCAGAGCGATCCAGCTGGACTGGATGTAAACCAAGCTCAGTTCCAGAGGACAATGGTGCTGGTGTGTATCCAGGCCGTTGTACACCAGAGCATCCCGTACCAACCATACGTCACAACAAGACATTATCTGGGTTTGTCCTCAAAGCCACATCTTAACGTTTATCAGATCATCATGCTTTATGCAACTATTTTAGACTTGATATGGGCAACAAAACAAACAACAGGTAGAGTCCTCATCTCGTGTCACAGTCTTGCACTACTTTAAGTGTGTATAGGATAGTGCTGTATAATAGTTGGTCAGATATTAACAGAATATTATGCAACAGCGTCTTGTTATATTTCCACTTGTGGCAACCAAGCCTGCTGTTACAACTGCAAAAATGCAAAATCTAAAGTTAAAGTTTGTTGCTTTAACTGGAAACCCTTCATCCCAGAAAACCGGAGGAATTATAAACAGGCCCTCCTGCACCTTTAACACTGGGACTTAGTTGCATGTTGTAGAGAGTCACCGGAGGGTCATGATAATTATGACAATTTGGAAACTTGGCAAACCCAGACAAGCTTTGGATGAGAAACTCTCACACGACATCTGTGATGGCTCCTAAAACATCAATGCCCTGATTAGTTAAATCCATTTGAACATGTATTAAACAAGTTATAAAGTTTAAATAAAACAAACTTGGAGCTGTTCGGTGCATTTTTCTACAAAGGTATACGACCTTTAGTTTGTGCAAAGTGTAACACAAAGAGTTTAATTCATTCTCCTTATTTTACGCTTCACAATGGCAGGCAAGCAATGTCCTCAAAAGTTGTAATATTCCAATGATCCGAATAAGATGTGACTATAGTTGGTGTGTTTTTCTTCCCTCATTAGAACACTGACGTCTCTTATTTCATCCCAGTTCCAGGAAGTTCAACATGGTTTCCCATTAAAAGAGACACCTTGAAATCTGAATCTGTTGCTGTTCTGGCCGTAACTCTTGACTGCAATTAAAAACATGCATCTTTTTTAAGACCTTGTGGGTTGCATGAATGTGCCCCTAAAAAGCTTTCTGCTCACCTAAAGAGCAGCTGTAGTTGCCAGGTTTCTAGTTTATGCCCTTTTGTGGTGGGATTGTGAAATTCTTTGCGGTAGTCTGCAGGGTGAGCGCGGAGCTGTATGAAGGGGGCATATGTTGAATGGCTGTGTCGTGGTTGAGTGGTAGCGCTAAGCCCGGAGCGAGTGTGAATGTAGCACCGGGAGAAGAAAAGTCTCTGTGTCCTGGACTGCAGAGACACAGAGAGGGAGAGAGAAGGGGCCCCGGGGTTGTGGTTTCGGGAGAGAGCTCGAGGGTTGATACAAGGGATAGTGTGCAAAAGGATCAGGGCTGGAGCGAAGTTGTAGGTTTGTCCGAGGGGCTGAAGCGGGGGGGGGACGACGACTTGGGAACTGCATGCTCAAGGGGGCTTTGAAGAGGGGCCGAGGGCTCAGATTTAGGCAGGGCTCTTTTTGCTCCCAGAGTGTTTGTGATTTATTGCCCACCACCAAGGGATCTCACCCCCTTCCTCCTACTCCTCGGCTCTTTTCCCCCTCCATCCCCCCCTTTTAATGTTTTGATAGTTCCTACAGTCGGCTCTGGTAGGGGGAAAGAGGTAAAGAATGGAGGCTTGGAGAGGGGCCTCTCCTCTCTAAGCCACAGGGGTTTACATGAGTGCAGCAGATGTGGAGAGGGTAAGAGAAAGAGAAGAGGGCCGTGCTGGGAAACTATTCCGCCTCATTCCAGCTCCCAGCCTTTTTTTTTTAAACATTAAAGTGTTGCTCCTTTTTCGGGCCCCTCAGTAGAGAGAATATGCATGTGTCCGGGCCTGCCTAGCAAGAGGAGCTCTGAGGCCCTGAGCAGACATTTACATGCATCCTGGACGATCTGATCACAAGTGCACAGCTCTAAGTTTGTCAGTTCACATCAAGCATTACAATGCATATCTCATAATTAAACATTATTTGTGTTACTAATGTGATTTACCTGGCAGGGGGCAGTGCCGTTCCAGTCTTGTGTCGTCGTTCTTCTGGTGGAACGCTTCTTAAACGCACTCGTCACATTATGTAACTATGCTCATACTTTTGTTTGACCAAAGTAACATAAAGTTATTTTCTTTTTATTATTTTAATTCCTCAACAATAATTCAACAATAATTCAGTTCTGTTTTCAGTTCAGTTGTTGATTTGCACAATGACAACACTATCAGCTGAACCAATATGGTGTTGAGAAAGCAGACTACTCCATGAAGTTCAGGAGTATCGTGTCATTACTATCGTCAATTGGACGTCTATTAGTAGTTAAACCTCAGTGTTTTGGTTCTCCAGGTTCCCTGTTCTCCGTGTGAATAACATATAATTGCTCTTTATCGTCTGTCGAGCCAGTCTGAGCGAGCGTTCTTCCAAGTATTTGAGATTAAAGTATAAATAACAGGTTGTTACTCTACATGCACTCACAAGGTTCAGCCTCGCATGCTGCGTCTTGTTTACGGAAATATTTGATGCCAGCAGAGTGTCTTCTCCTGCTTGTCTGAGGCTTATCGGCATGATTTCAACTCACAGTTTATCACTGTGTCATGTCAGAACATTGCTAAAGCACCAAGTTACAATTAATGATGGAACATCTGTGTAGGGTTGAAATTTCTGTGAATGAAAGATGGATATTTTAAGCATGAAGAGAGCAGCCTCTGCAAAGGAGCCTTGCATGGAGAGTGCATAGCTGGAGATTGAGATAATGCAGCCCTCCTTCTCTGGGCCTCTTTAGCACTCAGCCTGAAATCTGCTGTACTGAACACTTTCTGTCCACTTCTTTCTGCGAGGAATTCAATTCTCTCTCTTACATCCGGGCAAATAGCAACTTCACATTGATTCATCCTTTGTAGAAACCGTACACCTTTTAGCTCGCCGGCCTGCCATCACGGCAGGATGAACACGATACGACACGATAGTTGGCCAGGAATGTGTTGGCGCTTCTTTGGCGGAGGGGCTGCGCTCAGACTGCAGGGTAGACTGATTTGTAGCTTTGTGATGAATCAGTATTGTGCTAAGTGCTGATTGCAGTAACATGGCGCACAATGCAGCGGGACAATAAATGGATGCACGCTGAATAGGACCCCGGCGATGGCTGTTTTACACCGTCGGTGTCATCAGTGTACATCCTGCTGGCGCCAGGTTCATTTCACCAATTAACGTGTGTTCGTCTTTGTAGATTACTGGACGTAGAGGGGTTTTATTTCTCTGTATGTTGACCAAAGTGTGTTCATCACGCATCTCTTAGTTGTCAACAACTTTCCCACACTAGTGTGACAACACAGGCTCCTCCTGCTATGACGTGAAGAGGCATCGTCTTATCTTCGTTTTCATCCGTGCAGTAACTGCCAGGCGTCTTCAAGTTGTTTTGATAAGCCACATTAGATTGTGACACCAATAAAAATTTCACAACGGAGAAGATGGATGAGAATGTTTCTGCTGGACGGTTTGTTTCTTATCAACATATTTCCACTAGTCTTCAGCTCAATCTGCAACTCTTCATCTCACCAGCAACAATCCTACAAAGTAAAGCATGGTGAAATTTATCCAAATGTAAATTTAGACTGATTTCCGACCTCGGTCAAAGTGCATCCGACCTATGCTAAGCTGCTTTGAGTTTCTGTCCATGGAGCTTCCTGTGTGAAATAGCAAAAATATTCACCCGTCCCTACAATGTATTTTAAACCCTGTTAGCCTTCTTCCAACAGTATATGGACTAGAACTCTACAATTATAACCTTTACAAAAAAAAATGCTGCTGCTCAGTGAAGTGAGTGTGATGAAGTGATCTGAGAGCTCAGCACATTCATCACTGTTCTTTAATTTCATCACCAAACTGCATGAACTTGCGAATGTGGCCAGACTGACGGGGAATCGTGTGCATGAAGGCATGCAGAACTGCTTCATTACTGGATTGTCGTTGGAGCCTGCAGTCTGAAGTGGCAAATCTTCTTTACTACAGTCCAGGCATGTCTGCGAGCAGGATTAAGAAAGACGGAGAGAATGAGAGAGAGAGAGAGAGAGAGAGAGAGAGACACACACACACACACACACACGTCTCAGGAAAGAGGAAAGGGATTTTGAATATATGATTTATTAAGTGGCAGAGGGAGACAAACTCCAACCTGGGTTGAACCCACCTGGAACGTTGGTATGAACCGTTGTCTGACTGCAGTAGCCGACATGTTCATATATATAACTATATACCTTTTATATATGTTGAGGTGCTTCTAACTCATGACTGGCTGAGCTCCCTGGATGCTCTTATAGTCTGACAGACAGACGGTGACAGCGAGAGGAGAAGGTGGTGTACTAATGCAAAGCCGTTGCATGCATGTTATTTATAACTCACTCAGAATGCTGCTTCGTCACTGGTGGATCTAAGACTTGCATCATGGTTACACACAAGCTGATTATTCTATAGTGATTAACACGCGCTATAAGTCCCCACAGACTAACAGGTTTAAATGCTTCTTTTAGTCAGCCATGCAGTTCCAAACAACAGTCGAGTCCATTGATAGATTGGTAAAACACCACACAGGGTGTAGTCAGGACGAGCAGGCTGCAAGAGCATCCGAGAAACGTTGGAACCTTTCCACACATTCACTTGTTAACTCTTAAAAATGTGTATATAAAAGGTGGAATCTGTTCAATCAATCTATTTCATTAGACATTTGACAGCTGTACAGAAGACCCGTCTGTTTGAAGTGTGACTGATGCTGCACTCATGACCTTTGTTGACCCTGCAGGGGACAATCAGTCTTCACAAAGGGACTAAATATGACGGATAATCACTTGTACAATGTAGTAAAAGCTTAAATCTAAGGTGCAGATTAGAAAAAATGGTACTGATTGTAGTTGAGACATTATGTTTAAATAAATGATGCTTTGCTCTGCAGTAGGCACACAAAACAGTAAACTGATACTCACATTATGATGTGTTGAGTTGAGTGGAGGATTTGAGAATCATTGAAGTCATTACAGAGTTAATTTCCAAGCTGTAGCAACAGTCTCCTCATTGGCTGCTGTCTGGTCCGTGTGATGCCTCTTACAGCCTGCAGGAGGTGATGTAGCATCTCTTCTGTTCCTGCTGTGGCCTGAAGGTGTGGACCTCGTTATAGTACGAGCATCTGAAAGCATATCAGAGCTTCTTTTGCAAGTGTGATTTGTTTTACCTTCATTGTTAATATGTTTTGTGTTGTATTTAGTGATAGACTCATTCACAATCAGTTCAGCCTGTCTCCTAAGTAAGACAGTAGAGATCATGCAGTTTGGTATTCTTTCATAGGTTACACATTTTTGTTGATGTGCCTCAGATTTACAATTTATTTTCTGGAGGAATGTTACAACCTAAAATGCTGGTTACTTGAGTCGGGCCTCTGAATGTGTCCAGCGTGTGTGCTATCTTTAGTGTGTCCATGGTGCCCCGGCCCTGGCCTGCCCGCAGTCTGCAGCTCGTTCCGTTCAGACATACCATTTGAGCTGGGGAGATTGCCCCCCATACCACAGCAGCACCAGTGGCAGCTGCATTGACTTCCTCAGCCTGTGGTTGACTGACTACTGACTGAGGCCTTGCGGGATATCATGAGAAGGTCTGCCAAACATGCAGGCTTGTAGAGGCACGTCCAGGGGCCCCTCTCTCCATACTATCCTTTACCAAGTTGCCACAGAGACCAAACTTCCAGGGTTAGAAGAAAATCTAAACAGTCTGTGTGTTGCCCCTCCGGTGTTGTAGACTCAGCACAACAGACACTAAAAATTGTTTGTTCCTCTCAGGAGATCAGCAAGATTACACAAAAACTACCAGGCCAGGAAATATTTAAGGGATCATTATGAGAAGAATCTGACATTCTGATGTTTTCAGTTGTGGATTTGATACAATATACATAATACATAAAAAAAAACTTGGCAGATGTCGGCAGCCCCCCCCACCCCACCCCACCCCACCCCACCCCACCCCAACACACACACACACACACACACGCTCATACATGAAAGAAACCGCTGCTCTGTCGATTTCATTTGTAGAAGAGAAAGTTGGCGTTTGCTTGTTTCCATGGTCCGTACGTTCATCTCGTCTGTTGGATCTCCTGCCAGGTCATCGTAGAATCATCACTGATAGCTTGGAAGCACGTCTGCTATATTCTGTCTGCTACTTAAATACGACTCCATCGCTGTCGAGACTTTCACATCGTCTGTACCGAGAAGCAACTGTATCTCTTGCCTGTCCCATCTCGCTCGCAGGCCAGCCGTCAGTAAATAAACATCAGGTGCTAAATCACTTTGTCTCATTGTCTTAGCTGTTATCACCAGATCAAAGACTCGATGTTTGAGTGTTAATTATTTACCAACGGCTGTTATGACGCATCTCACACCACAACGTTACCTGTAATAGAACCAACCCCCCTGAGATGTTGTGGAGATGAACAGTCGGGATTGATGGGGGGATTTAAATTTAACTTCATGTTGTGAATTAAGTTTCTCAGAAGAAGCTTGGCTGTGGAACGGCAGCCGTGTTAGATATCCCGTCTGGGAAGAAGGTTACACTTCTATCGTGCTCGACGGCAGCACTGCGTGTCTCGAGCTCTATTTTGGGAAACTTTGGTGTTCCATCTCAGAGTTCACTGCTTCTGAGAAATCCCCTCCCCCCCCTCCTCCTCCCCCTGCTCTGCAGTTCCAATAATGTCTTCCAGATGACCCGTTGTCCTACATTGAGTTTTGTGTGTTCTGTGGTTAGAGGGACTTTGGTGAAGCAGTTTCTTCACATGCAACATGGCAGCCAGTGTGCTGGGCCGGCCGAGAGGATGTGGACTTGAATGAAGTACTTCATTATTTGCCTGATTGAACGCTCTTTGGTGGAGGCATGCAGCTCCGTGGTAATGATTAGCAGGCATGCATCACTGGGGCCTGTCGCTGCCAGTTTTTTTAATGTCTGATTAAAAAAATGTCTTTTTTTTTTTTTTTTTAAGGTGGAGAGAAAGAAAAATATCAGTCCGAGAAAGGCTTCCATTCATAGTTCCACAGCGTTCTGAAACGGTAGACAGTTGAGCCTTTCAGTGGAGGCCTTCTTTCAAACTACGCCTTTGCAAATCCAAATAAAATCCATGCCAACCCCTCGATCCTTTCATGTCCACACCTGGGTCCGAACTTCTGAAGGAAAAATATGAAAAAACAAGCCTCAGGCCTGGCTTACTTCATATCACAGGGTATTTGCTTATTTCCGTGGTCCACCAAACCCTAACTTTAGTACTCAGCACCTCCTGTTCCTGGATCGGCCTGTTGTAAATACTCACCTTTTACTTTTGATCGCGGCCCCTTTTTTTGAAGTTCTCAGCAGCTTTTAAAGTCCCGCACTCAATCACGCTCCTGCTCCTTCAGATGAATTGCAGCCCTTTGCTAATTTAATTCATCACAACTTGTGTTGATTGGCGTTTAATGTATTTCACTAGCAGACTGTTTCCTGTCTTTATGGATCACATTTACATTCTGACTCTACATGTACTCACTTCCCTGGATTTTTGCTGATATGGTTTAGAAATCACCTAACTAGTACTTGGAATCAACCTGTTCATTAAACCAAGTGGTGTCCCCTGACAGACATGTAGGTTTTCCAGCCAATGTATTCTCTCGAGCGTGTATCAAGAGAATCCCGGTCATCCATCAAAGTCAATAATTGATTGATAATCGCAACCCAACTTTTATCAAAACATCTTTGAAATATCAATAACCTGCTTTAGCTTGGATTTAACCACCACAGGAATGTAACACTCTAGTCATGTCAGGCTTCATTGCTCCACCGCACCTGCAGATATTTGTTGGCACTGATGATGTTCCTCTGAGTACGTCTGTGACCTTTTCTTAATGTTCATCCTGTATCTGTAGACAAAGCATTGACACAGCCGGTTCTTTATATCAAAATCATCTTGATTGACCAGTTATTCTTTCTTCCAGGCTTCTGTCTGCTGGACCTGACGGAGCAGTTCTCCCTCCCAGAGACGTCTCCACCCATGCTGGCCAGACTGCTGGCAGCTATAGAGAGGAAAGGTGAGCTCCACTTCCACTTACTTTACATGCTACCTCTCCTACATGTCCATAATATTAAGAGATACACTTTGATGGCTCTTACCTGAATTGCACACCTGTATTTGATTTACCAATAAATGTTTCGCTGATTATTTCTAGGTTTGGAGAACCCGACGTTGTATCGAACATTTACTGCTGGCGGTGGACTGGAAGTCAGACAGTGTTTTGATTGTGGTAAGTATCTCATATCAATAACTGAAGATACAGTCAGTCTGAAAGGAGCTCTGCATGTCATCATCTTTGTGTTGTTCTGCACCTCAGATCCTCCCTCTGCAGACCTGGATCAGCTGGAACTTCCCCTCCTGTGCGATGGTCTACGCAGGTACCTGCAGGACCTCCCCCAGCCCGTCATCCCCTCCGCAGTCGATGCTCAGATGGTCCAAACCGCCAAAGGTGAGAGCTTCAGAGATCTTTTGTTAATGTACACTTCTGACGTAATGCTGCACTGCGAGTGAACATTCAGTACTTTGAACACAAAACCACAACAGCTCTTCACTTCCCTTTCAACCTTTTTGTAATACTTATATTTCAGTCTCTTCTTCTGCATGTGAAGTATATAAACTGTTTTTTCACATGTCCCTCGACTTGCAAGCACAAAAACCCTCCCACCACACGCTGTTCTGTCGCGCTGCGTTCTCATGCTGTCACATGGCCAGAAACAGGATATCTGTGGTTAATAGGAACTAAAACAAGCCTGAAAGTTTATCTCTTGCATCTCTAAGCAGCCAATCACCTTCCAGCGTACCTTACGCTCACTGCGAACCACACAATCTCTGTGGTGTGCACTGCACACATTTTTTCCATCTCTTCATTCTGTGAAGAAGCATCTTTTGTGTCATGCTGTTTGTTCGAGGAAGGCTTTCACATGTCGCTGACCCCTTGGACGTTCTGACTTGTATCAACAGAGGTGGTGAATGCTGAGGAATGTGCCCAGCTGCTACATCGCATTGCCAGCACGCCGAGTCTGCCGTCCCAGTACTGGCTGACCCTCCACTGTCTGTTGAGACACTTTGCCCGGGTGTGCCACAACGGCTCAAAGAACCTGCTCACTGCCAAAGCACTGGGAGAGATCTTCAGCCCTGTGCTGTTCAGACAGCAGTAAGAGTGTTCCTCAGGATGTTGTGTTGCTGCTGTACAGTCCTGACAAAGACAGACACATGTGCTTCATACAGAGTGTGCAGGCTCAGTCATGCAACACCGCGACACACACACACACACACACACACACACACACACACACACACACACACATCCAGAGCGCACACTGGCAGGCAATCATGGGTTTTAGCTGCACACGGATATAGGTTGGAGCTTTTCTGCTTACCAGCTGTGCTGCGCAATTAAAGTTGCTAAGCCTGAATTACCATCAGATTGAAACCAGCACAGTAACCAGAGCAGCAGAAGCTGTCACCTGGGCTGTAAAACACACTTTATAACTTGCCTTGTTGTTTTTTTTTCCTCTCCTGCCAGTTGTGAACCGAGCCCGGATGCTCACATCAAGATCATTGAGCTGATGGTGACCAGTGAATGGAATGAAAGTCAGGCAGCTCCAGGTAGTTCCCTTTTGTTTTCTGTGCTATTGGAGTATTTAGTGTTGATGGTAAAACATGACATCTTCTAAGAAGAAGACTTGTGCTTTGAGTTGTTGCACACTTTTTATTGGATACAGAATATGCTTCTGTGTTGTGGATGTGATGCAGAAGAAGAACTAAGAACTTAAAGAGCTGAACTATTAATAGCTTGGCGGAAGGTGTCGAGACTTGCAACTGCTGCCATTGCAGGGGACGGCAGGGTGCACAGTGGAGGACACTGGAGAGCTAAACCCAGTTATTCCATTATGCACTGGTCAGTGGGCGCAATGTGCAGCCACGTCTAACAGGAACCCACAGAGCAGTGAGGTCGGGGACGTTTGAATTCAAAGTTTAGCTGCAGTTTCTACTTTTACTCTTGAATGTTGCACATAAACATTCAGTTTGTTTTTAATGAGATGGAACAATTTAGAGCTAAGCTAAGCAGTTAATTAAGCTTTAATACACCACACTGAGGGCATGAGAACTCAGCCAGTCAGTTTGATGGGTGGAGGTGGTTTTGTGCAAGTTATTGGGTTTAAGCAATTATTAAAAAACATGCACACAAAAACATGATTCTAAGGTTTTTAAATCTGTCACAGAGTGATGACGTTGATGATGTGTTGTAGTCCGCAGTACGAGCCACCAGAAGGCAGACTTTATCTTTAATGACCTACGAAAGACACATTTTTGAAAGAACGTTACAAAAGTGGTGAATGATGGATGCCTCTGCCTGGTTTTGGAGTATTTCGGTGTGTACGGGAAGATTTGTACGTCAGTTACAGAACAGACACTCAGGAGTTTATGCTGCAACGATTTCTACGACCAGCTACAGCTTGTTTCTGTTTACTCCGGTCTGCTGTGCACAAGCATTTGTGTCTATCAAATATGAAAATTATGATTTTGAAACAGCGATACGATTTGTGACTCTACAGTGAATTCTGGATCAGGGTGTGACCTTTAAAGGGAATCTGTGCCAAACAAATGTGCCTTGCCTGTCTGTACATTCTGTCTCTGACTAGCTGGGATACATCAAACACAGAACTGCACACAGTGACTTTTCATGCTGGGTACAGTGGTGGTCTCCTCAGAGCTTTCCAGCCTGCTAGTGTGCGAGCGAAGTGCATTGCGTGGCACAATTATGTTTTTACAGTGCTAGTTAAAAGCTGTGTCGTTGGCTGGCCCAGAGGCCCCGGCCTGGCTGTGGTTGTTTAAACATTTTATTACCTGTTAGAGCTATTTATAATGGGCCTATGCATGGGCGGCTCTCAGCTGTCAGTAATTTGCACCTGTGGGAGCACTTTGGCAGTAGGATGGATGAATGGAGGGATGGATGGGAGGAAGTGTGGGCAGCCATACCAAAACACTGAAACTTTTTCACTTCTCTATACACACACATACGAAAACACACGTTCAGGCGTGACAAACTGGTTTCACTTCACCTGTCTCATACAGGTAATAAGGACACGAGAAGTGAGAGGCAGAGTGGCAAACACACACGTGTACATGGTGTCCATGTACACCTCTGAATGACTCGTGTGTTGATGTGTGTGCGCGGGTGTCTGCGCGCCTCCTCCCAGTTACTGCGGGCCTATTTTAAGTAAGCGACAAAAGGTCCACTTAGATTTGGTTGGCTGGAAAGTCGGCCTCCTCTACAGAGCTCTGCTTGTTAACCAAGGGCCGCCTTCAGTTTCTAGGGCCACTCTCTCCGCCCCCTCCGGCCTCCCTCTGCCTGGATCTACACATGTCCTCTCTGCCGCAGAGTGCACAGCTCAGCAAATATTTGAAACATTGCAAGTTAATCATAAGACTGAACACCCCCCCACCCCCACCCCACCCCCGGCTGCTTTGCACACACAGAAAGAAGGAGTGACTAAAGAGAGGGAGAGAGACAAGCACACACACGCAGCTGGCACGAGTGGCTGCTTTCAGAACAGGCAGCACTGACACCAGAGCAGCCGCTGCTAATCATTAACTATCTGTCTTCGATCAGGCCTCGGACGAGCACACGCAGCCTCGCAGCCGCGGTAGTTACCGAGCAGGTCGTCAGGTAGACGGTTGCATGTTGCACCTGCCTCATGCCGAGCGGATTACCCGGAGTTCATTAAGGACCACAATAAGCTGTAACCTTTGAGAATAAAACAAAACCACTTCTGAGTGACCTAAACTATGAAATGGAGCTTGACTGGAGGACTTGAAAGTGACACTGTGGGATTTAATTTACTTTTTGGGCATAAAAGCAAAGCTACAAAGACGAGACTGTTGTGGCAGCAAAACATGCACAACTTGCAACGTAAGTACGAAGCTCTGCGTCTTCCCCTTCTTTCTTTTTTTAATTGTTGTACTTTTGTGGAACAATATGTTGGACTGCTTCTGCCTCCGGCTGTAACAAAAAAAGGGCCACATGGGTAGAATACGAAACAAATACCACAGCTGGAGACAAGACCAGACCACGAGTCATAGCTTTTAGCTGTCATAGCTGTCAGTGAGCGGCGTCGCCTCGGGCTGCTGCGCATGCTGGAGAGATATAAAATATTCCGACTAACTTAAAAATATCCCCGAACGCTGCTCTGCTGCGAGGCACGCTGACAGAGCTCAAGTGCTCACTGAACATTTTAAGTTTAAACTTGCTCCAAAAAGCAAGAAGGAGAAAGGCAGGTAAATAATAGATGAGGTAAATTATTAAGAAGTACTTTGAATCATCCTGAATATAATTTCATACGCAGCAGTGTCTGTAGGAGTTTTAAAGAAAGAGACGGGTGGCAGGTGTCTCATGTAGGAGGAGACTTTCTTCTTCTTTGGTATTATTATAGAAACACCCGGAGTCCTTGTGATCTGTTTCTTTACTTCTTAAGTTAATCACATGGAGTTCCAACAGCTCGTCCAGAGTCGGACCTACTGCTGCATTCCTCTTGCATCATTATACCTTTACTGAGAACTGGATCTATTTTAGCGTTTCTCAGGAAATCAGCAGCGCTATCCCTGTCATGCAGAGTGTCACGCTGTAGGATTACAGACGTATTTCGGAGCTCTGGGTGCCTCTGACCGGGCCGAGCATTATAATTTAGCTGTGTACGTGCTGCTGCAGCAGAGCTGGCTTTGTCTGACTGCCAGCAGTGGGATGGACTAAAGCTCCGCACGACACTCAGGGAGGAGGGGCCGAGCAATCTGCAGGAGAGCGAGTGGCCGAGCTCGGCAGCGAGAGAGTGAGAGGATGACGAGTAGAGGGAAAGCATGGACCAGGCTGCTGCTGGTGGAGAGACGCTGCACAGACACTGCATATACGCTGCCATGAATGGATGCATACTAGGATGTAATGCTGCAGAGATTTATTTCAGTGTTGCGTTCACTCGTTCTTTAGCTGCAGTGTAGTGAAGAAGAATTGAAAAAGGTAACGAGGTTTCAGGATGACCTCATTGCTCTCAGGAAATGAAAGATGCAGGAGTGGTTGGTGACGGACCCCCAATGTGATTGGCTGTGGTAAGTGATGTAATACGTTACTGAGCAGGCTGCCTTTAATGGCTCCTAGATGCACATTTAGGAGGGTCGCATACAGTTTATTTTACCTCTTTGGAGGGATTTTTGCAGCCGGTGGAACATGCAAGCAAGTCTCTTTGTATAAATGTGTGTGTAGCTGTTTTTAAGTTGAGGTAATGTGGACTGTGATTGGGTTGTCAGGCAGACATGCTGGGCAGTAGAGTTATCACCATGTGCTGCGGGTGGATTAATGCGCAGTATTTTGCACATTGTCAATCTCTGTATTTTTTTCCTGCCATGTCAGAATTGTCAGGCATGTGAACACCGCTTGCAGCCTCACAGAGCCTGCAGGTCCATTGCAGCGGAAAGAGCGTTAATGCAGAGGGAGCGAACAAAGGCAGTGCAGATTTGCGGGTTAAAAATAGCCCTGCTACCTCCGCTCTGCTCGCCTCCCTGTAAAACTGTCAGCCTGGGAGCCGCTGCTGCAGCTTTAAGATCCATTCTGTTAACAGTTAACAGTTAACATGAAATCGATCACTGCAGATCATACATACTGCCTTAAAAAAAAGAATAGACTTGTTGATTCATGATCTTCTTTAACAGAATGTGTTCATGCAGCATCAGAGCTCGTAAGTGTCTGTTAGGAGGAACATCTACGCACTGCTCTGCTCCAGGTTTTACAGTCTGTGTCCTACGTTGGTGTAAAATATGCTGCATATAATTTCTCTCCAAACGTTTGGAGTATTCAGGAGTATTTACTGAACGCTCCTCTTGTCTTGAATGAAATTCATCCTCTCTGACTTCGTCTCTCCTCCTATCGCTTCGTCACCACCGCCTCACTGTTGGAGAGCGGCAGCAGTCAGCCAGATGTAATCAATGGAGAAGTGTGTGTGTGTGTGTGTGTGTGTGTGTGTGTGTGTGTGTGTGTGTGTGTGTGTGTGTGTGTGCGTGCGTGTGTTAAACTAATACAGTGAATGTGGTATTTATTATCCATCTGTATTCTCAGCCATGTCGTGCATCAACGCCGACCTCACCACAACATGTATTTCACCCTGTGTGCTCTCTCTCTCTCCCCTTGTCCTCACAGCTCTACCTCCAAAGCCACCCAAGCCCACCTCTGTGAGTAACAACGGTATGAACAACAGCATGGCTCTTCAAGACGCTGAATGGTACTGGGGAGACATCTCCCGGGAGGAGGTCAATGAGAAGCTGAGGGACACCGCAGACGGTACGTTTCTGGTGCGAGACGCCTCCACGAAGATGCACGGCGACTACACTCTGACTCTGAGGTAAGCGCGCTCTCTCTCTCTCTCATATATATCGACAGGTTTATCGGCA
>CAAKHC010000472.1:429-11514 GCA_901007825.1 Macroramphosus scolopax
TTTCATAAAAACATCGCTCATATTATGAACGTCTGCTTATGCTAACTACGGGCTAGCGTTAGCTATTAGCACTTTATATGCTAGCAAGTGCTGACTAATGCTGGCTAACGACTTGTTAGTCAGCAAAATATATCAAATATCAATTTATCTTCTTAGCTTTAGACACACATCTATAAACAAAACATATTTTCGAAATAAAACTCACCAAGGTAAATCTAGGTAGCTCCAGAGCACTGCTGTCAATTAAGCACTTGTGTCTCAAATAATAATCGTAGTTCCTGCTTCCTAATTGGTCGCTAGTTCCAAATATCAGCTCTCCTATTGGTCGAATCTTCCACATATGAAATACTAACAATCACAATTTAAATCCCGTTTTTAATCTATATTTATTAAATTATTGTTTACTGGTCCTTAGAAATCTACCATACGCTAGAATTATTTATTTAAGAATGTATTATACAATTTATCATGTCCATTTATTAGGTTTAATATGTGTATATAATAAGCTCTAGGTGTATTTATTATTAATCTTTTTATGTCTGGGTTACATTCACCTGAGAGACGCCTTTCAATCTTTTTTTGTATTCTCAAAAATGCGGGAAATACTGTGATTTAAAATATTGTCCTAATTAGTTTTCCTGCTAAACATCCTGCTCTCACCTAACTTGAGAGTCAAGGAGGCAGTCCAAGGTTACTCCTGTCTGTTGGAAGGAGCCTATGTGTGAGTGTTGTGCTTCATATTTACTGTGTGAACAGAGTTAAAATAAATATTTGTCCAAACAGTTGAAGACTTTCTCCCACTCTGTGTGTGATGTAATCCATGATGGCGTCATGATGTTTGGATTGAGGGCAAAGTTCGATTCATTCTGGTCAATCAGAATATTCTCCAATCGTAACACAAGTAAGAGATGATTATATAGTCATAATGTGAGTTATTGTATTCTTATATGGAGTTTTTTAATAAATCACTGTCAGTGAGGCTGATCGAATGAAAATAAAAACTTAATGACAAACTTCTCGTTCATAACTGTCGTAACCAAATGTAGACATTAGTGATGATTTCCCAGTGTGAGGTCTCTCTACTCCTAATTGTGCTTGTTTATTCGGAGACACATAGACACAGAGGAAATACTCTCCTGTTGAGAGTAGCTCGTGTTCTGCCTCATGTCTGAGCAGTTGCCAAGGTGACGACAACACACCGAGAACAGGGGGATCTGTCACAAAAGATATTTCCAGCCATCATGTCACGAGTCTCTACCTGTCAGGGGCTGTGTCATCTGTCATTCTACTTCACATTAGCTAAACGGGGACAAATTAACGTCTACATTTATAGATGTGCTCTCGGAGAGATCGGACCTCTGCCAGGGCCAACAGCCCTCCGTTCTGTTATATCCAAGTCCAGTACGGAAACCATCACACACAGTACATCAGGATGCATTTGCAGAATTACAAATATGACACCTATTTTTATGAAGGTCAATGTGATATTTCCTGTGAAATGAATAACAACAGATTTCATAACCAGAAAGCCGTCTGACACAATCACCACGCACATTAATGTCTGCGCAGTGTGTTTGGCTAAATTCACATAAAACGATCTCACAGAGAGAAAGTTGGAAGCAACAGAATATATTTCTAATTCTCTTCCACAACTCTGAAGTACAAGAGTACGACTGGATCAGTGGCCTACAGTTACTAAGGTTTGTTCTGACAGTTGTCAGTGTTGTTTTGACTGACCGGAGGGCAGCGACAGCTCTTACAGTCTCTGCAGGGAGTTCAACATGGGAGCAGCTAGTTATTGTGTAATACTGCTGACAGACGGGCACTCAGAGGGCACAACCCTCTGCCAAGGCTGATGATAACAATGATGCTGTTTATATGCTTTGTTGAAGATATCTGTGTGTTTTTCTTGGTACATGCTACATCCCCCCAACAAGTTATGGGGAAATTGTCCCGTCAGTTTTTGTATAATCCTGCCAGTAGCCAGTCCGACAAACCAACCGTGATGGCTGAGGCAGTAATGTAACGAGGGTTCCAACAACATGTTATTACAGAGTTTTGTTTTTTAACCAAAATTCCCTAAATGAGACCGTTTCAACCTGGAACAAGGAAAACTGCAAATCCTTGATTGAGAAGCTTCAATTGTTTTTAGATTTAGGATGAACTTTTCACGTCAGACATGTGGACACGTCTACAGGAGAAAAGGAAAGGATCACGTTTGACTATAAACATTTGGTCTGCTGCATTTCTTTCTTTCCGCCACAGGGTGCTGCTGGTCTTAATACTGTATACTTAATACTGTCTCACTCTGACTCACTAGGGCCTCGAATAGAGCAGAATTTGGAGGCATGGGGTTGTGATTAGGCTTTGGATAGTATGGTCACAAGCCAAAGTGTTTGGGAACTAGTATTGTGAGGTGAGGTAGATGGAACCGGATCCTTCATCATTCTTTTGGAACCACATAGGCCGTCTCATAAATCCCTTATAGATTCTCCTTAGATAGAATTAATAAAACAATTCAGACAATCTCTGTCTGTCTCTTAAGAATCACTTGTGAAGTGAGTTACACGAAGGGTTAATGAGGGAGGTCCATCCTTGTAAACATACATCCCAGGTGGCTGTGTGTGTTTATGTGTGTGCATATAAAGATGAGGATGAGGACGCACTCTGCTTCCTCCTGGGAGCCAGAAAGAGGGACAGCACATACTGTACGAATACATTCATACCCAAGAGGATGATGAAAACATGTTCAGCATGTTGTGCTTTTAACTGGACGACACAGAAGAACTGAGCATGATGGTGATTTAACATTTCGGTCAATTAGCCTCATTACAAACATTAAATATTGAAATATCTTGTGAACAGATCAGATGATTAATAGTCATAGATCTGCAAACATATACACAGAATACACAGAACAAATGACTGACTGTGACCAGATGCTGGGACTGAAGGGTAGGAGAGTCTTTGAACCACTAGAGGGCACCGAAGTACAGTTAACAGACTGGAAGCATCTTATAAATCATGTTGATATGAAACATCTTTTCCTGTTTTAACTTTACTTTTCTAAGATTTAGATAATCCGTTCAACCCTAGATTTATATAAATTGTATAATGTGAGTGATGCTTTAATTATTGGGTTCATAAATGACCTGTGATTTCCTAACAATAGTTTGATGAGAGTCAATATGTCCATTGGTCCGAAGTACCAGGGAAACATAGGATGTTCCATTACACTTGAAAATCATCGATTCCAGTTCTTGAGAAAGAAACAACAGAACGTGCAGACACAGGGAACGAGACCGTTGGGGGGTCCACCCTCGATGTAAGACAGAGGAGAAGCTAACGGGAGCCATGGAGGGAAACTTTACATTCATGAGTCGCTTTACAGTCAAACACTCAGCTAGGACAACAAGTCGGCATGTCCGGCTGGAACTGGATTCGTTCTACCTGACGTCCTGCAATGATGATTTTCTCTCGAAGCAGTATTCAACCAGTTAATGAATATAACACATAATACTTTGTTATATGTATTAAAATACAATGAATCACCAAGTAGAATTCACTGCCAAGATGTAATGGAAACATCAATATCAGTTTTATGCAGTTTGCAGCAAAAGTATGCTGTGTGTGTGTGTGTGTGTGTGTGTGTGTGTGTGTGCGTGCGTGCGTGCGTGCGTGCGTGTGTGTGTGCGTGCGTGTGTGTGTGTGTCTGTGTGTGTGTGTTCGGGTGCAGGTTAAGTAAGTGGAGGTTAAGTTTGGGTTAGTTAGGTAAGTTTAAACTTTACAAGGTCCATCGCAGGAATCTAGATATTCATCCTGTAGATACTTTGATTCCGTGCAATGAACGAACTGTCAGCCACCTCAACAGTAGACACATCGATCTTTGTATTGGTTGTTTCCCAGTGATGCAGCCTGTCATAACGAACAATGCACATTAACATCATTAGAGTAAGCAGCAGCAGAGCACTGCCAGAAGAGGAATATAAAATACAAAATCTGTTCAAACAAAGAGAAGACACATTAAACATGCTCCACATTGTCCAGTCACTTATTCGTCACACTACCCACAGTTTCATTGGCCCGTCTCCAAGCCTTCATTGATCAGTAGAACCTGCTGTGGCAGTGTCGGGGTGCAGAAGGCCACACGCTGACGGAGTTACACTGCACCGACCAGAGATGCAGAAACACAGAAGATAAACACTGCTCGAAACCCGTCACACTACACAAGGATAACGGGGAGACCAATCATAAGACCAAAGGTCAGAGCAACACATAAACATGTAGACAATTATCATCTGTTGGTCTGCCGAGAAACAAGAGTTTTGGGATTATAAAGATTGACAGGTCGCATCATTGAACTGAGTCTTTTGGAGGAACACAGATTGGACTGAAACCAACTGTTATTTAGGTGTTTAATAATAATTATATAATAATTATTCGACACATTTCAGAAGATTCCAAGTGTAAAGTCTGATGTTGATAATGGAACTCACTCGTTGCCAAACACTTCCGCTGAATCTGAGCCGTTGCCAAAGATTCTAGTCCTTCTAGTTCAAAACATTCTTGTATTTGTAACTCACTTTAAGATCTTCCTGAAAATGACATTACATGGTTTCATGTTCTGAAATACAATTCATCATACCTGACGTGTTATTTTCGTCACGTTGAAATGTGTTTTCTTGTCCCTGCGTCTGTCAGACACATGCAGCTGAGGTGTGTCCTGCGTCTCCTGCAGACACCCGGCGATCTGAAGGTCATAACCTGGCAATATAAACTGATAGTTTCATTTGCAGAGAGGCAGGAAGGTCTGTGTTGTTATTTGGAGAAGCCCTGTGGCTGGTTTTACATCAACGTGCTCTCTGCATCTAAAATAGTTTTTATATCTTTCCTGTCCTGACGTCGGCCTGCCGTGGACCGTTGTGCTGCTATAGGCCCAGACTGGGGCTTCCCATGATGCACTGAGCTGATCTCTCCTCCGCTCCCTGTCTATCTGTACACATTCATATCCGACCGAGGCATGTCATGAACTCTGTATCTCCTCTCTCCATGATCCTCCGCTTGGCGACACCTCCAGCTGCTTTGTTCTCCTCTTGGATCTCCTTTCTCCAAATACTTTTTATAATACAGTAAAAGGAATTTTTGATGACATACTTTATATTTTGGTCCGTACAGGCAACATCTATCACTCTCCCAGGACGGACACACGTGTTGCATGTACTTCAAATATCATGTACTATATATTCTACTCAGACTGGCCTTTCTGCAACTGATATTAGTGAGCTTTTTTATTTCAGCTTCAGTGTGAGTGTGTTCCAGCTGCTGCCTTGTTTCAGCTGCTCACACAGCTTCCAAAAAGGCCTGTTGCCTTCTGGGAAGCTGCTGCCATCATAGCTACTTCATGTGAGCGCTGAAGGACTCAGCCAGAACCGCCAGCAGCGAGCCGGGCTACTGACGCTCAGCTTCACTCGCTTATTTGTCCTGACCTGTGGAAAGACTGGAAAAGAGCACACAGCACATGATGTGCCTTTACTGTTGTTTTAAAAAAAAACTTGAATTAGCAGTGAAAAAAAGTCTTAGTTTTGTATCCGAATGGTCAAGAGATTTAATTTTCAGCAGCTTCTAATGAGGCGTCATTCACATCCAACAGGACGATCTGTGAACAGACACTCACTGTACATCAGTCCCACTTTACTAATTACACACAGTGTATCCAATATAATACTCCTGTGATTGTTATTCTCATAGAAGATCTGTTGTAGTGGACAGATGGATGATGGAGGATGTTTGAGACACACACAAAGGGAAGATCCCTGATGAATAAGACAAACTTGACATACAAATTGTATCAACCAAGATTTGAATAATTCACCTCTGCATCATGAACACACCTGCAGTCTTCAATTCTTACTGATGATATTAAAAATCCAACATAATACAACAGAAAACAAGATCGCATCACTGATTTTTATATTGTACTTTTTTTTTGCAATTGTCACATCCGTCCATCAACAGCACATTTAAATCAAGTCATGTTTTATAAATCCCTCAATCACAAATGCCTTAATGAGCTTTAGAATCTGTACTGACACCTTCTGTCCTTAGACCCCACAGACTCTTTCAAAAGGGAATAAAACGGACGCTCACAACACATCTCGGGGTCACCATCTCCCCACTCGGGTCAAACCTCAGGTCAACCATCAGGTGACTGCACAGCTGAGTAATCTCCTGCACTGATAAAGACTTTGACATATAATTAAAATCACAAGAAAATGACAGTAAGTGGACCAACTTCAATGCTCTAATAATAATAATAATAATTATTATTATTATTATTATTATTATTATTATTATTATTATTATTATTATTATAATAATTATAATTATAATTATAATTATAATAATTATTATAATAATAATAACTTGTTTCATACTACTACTTCTACTGATACTTATAATACAAATCATAATACTTGTGGCAGCTGTTCTCTGCAGGGAATGGTGTGCTTGTGTTTTCTATTCCCTTCACGTCCTGCAGTTGGAGCAGGAGGCATTTCAGCCGCTGTGCATCAAACCTTATCTCCCATCAGGAAGTCGAGCATCGCGTTTTTAATGCATTTGGGGGGATTTTAAACAATTAATTAAGTTGGTGTGCAGCCTGTGACGACAATTGAACTGGATCCGCTACCCCGAAAATGCGCAGCTGCAGCAACCTGCAACGTGCTTGTAATGCAAGCGCTCTCTCTCTCTCTCTCTCTCTCTCTCTCTCTCTCTCTCTCTCTCTCTCTCTCTCTCTCTCTCTCTCTCTCTCTCTCTCTCTCCCCCCGCTCAGTGCTCTTGATTTAACACGTTGAAGTGTAGCGGCAGCGGGAAGGGAAGACGTGCCTGACGCATGCTGTGTCTGCTGGAATAACCTGAGAGGGCTGCCGGGAGATCTTGATATCCGGAGTGGAGGAGACTGCACGTGCCGTTCAATGCGCCATCCTCCTCTCTCCGGTTGAAGCCTCCACACCTATACCTATAGGTCGTGGGCTGTTTTTCAGTATGGCTGCATCTTCATCTACATGCGTTGTGTCTCAGCTCGCTTCCGCGCTCGGATGTCGGTAAAACGTTTTGGAATAATCGTGCAGCCTGAATTGCATCGCTGACATCTCGTGTCCAAGTCGTTGGCAGGATCAAAGTTAGAGATGTGGACTCCAGTGGACCGCGGGTGCTGGGGGCTGTGCTGCCTGTCCCTGCTGGTGGCTGTGGTCCGGGGGGCGCAGAGGTGAGACCACATCGTGTGTTATCTCAAACCGCCTCTCGATTTCATGATATCTGAATCTGCATTATGTGTTCTGTCTCCAGCGCCAACGAGCCCAGTAACATGTCGTTTGTGAAAGCCACCGTGGACAAGCTGCTGAAGGGCTATGACATCCGTCTGCGGCCTGATTTTGGAGGTAAGAGCCACCAGTGTCTGTCCACTGCGTTCATCCAACTCCAGCGATGCTCGGCGGGCCGCTGTAATGCTTACTAATATTCTGCTGTCATGTTTGCCACAGGCGCCCCTGTGGACGTTGGCATGAGCATAGACATCGCCAGTATTGACATGGTGTCTGAAGTCAACATGGTAAGTTCACATTCTCTCATGGTGCGATGCAGAATGCAGATTTTTTTTTTTTTTTGCCGTTTTTGTGCGCAACCCAGCAGCAGCAGCAGCAGACGGAGAGGACACGCACATCCCCGTCAGTCCGGTTCACATCTTGACTTGGTGCAGCACCGCTCCGGAATCTCAACTCGAACGCCCCCCGTACCTCTTCATATCGAGTGATCCGCAATATGTCACAGCCAATCTGTAGGCCGATGCACCAAGTACTTCTCCGCGGTGTCACAAGCGGTGGAGGCTCGGAATTAACAAGATAGAGAGAGACAAATATAGAAGAGAGAGAGCGAGAAGGAGAGAGAGAGACAATGTTCACTGCTTATTATTGATTCCACACACGCTTTTGCGGTCGCAGCAGGATGGAGAGGGGCAAATAAGACGCCTGTGTGTCTGTTTTGGTCGGTTTTCTCGGTGTCAATGCAGTAATTATATAATGACTGTCAGTGAGTCAACGCAAGGAAGGAGGCTCAGGAAACCAGAGTGTCTGCAGAATGAGATTTGACCACTTAATACGCTGTATCAATAATGCATGTGCTGCCTAGGTGCCATACACACCATCAGTGTGTGTAACCAGCTGTGTGAGCTATGAAAAGACACTTATGTGTGTGTGTGTGTGTGTGAGAGAGAGAGAGAGGCTCAAACTTAACATAAACATGTACTGTGTGTACTTTCCATCTGCTCTGGCTTTGCTGCAGCTTCACTAATCTGTTCCGTGTATTATTATTAGCCCTTTGTCCAATCCCAGAAATACATTTCTATATGTCTTCCTTTCATCCACCATTTAAGTCTCTTATACCCTTCAGAAGATGCATTGTACTGTTTCCTTCAAGATAAAAGGGGATCGGTGAATAAAGAAACAGACCTCAAATATGTAGTTTCAGTTTTGACGAGGTTCAGTTTCCTACACCGTCAGTCCACTAGGGGTAGACTGAGTATGTGCACATGTATGTTCTGTTACCCGTGACGTGTTGTGGACATGCTCCATGCTCCATGCACATGCGTTATTACATAAAGGAGTCGGAGCGCCAAAGAATTTTGCTAAAAGCCAAGAATCAGTTGATTCAGATTCAAATGACCCCAAACATGGCTGCAGAGCCACACTGCCCTCTAACAGCACAGGACATCAGGGCGTTTGTCAAGGACAGCACTCATGACTTGGAACAACATACGACTTCAGAAGGGTTTCCCCGTGAGAGCCAACTTGTTACCATGACTACAAATTCTCCAACCAGAACAAAGTTGTAATTTAAACCACACCAGGTTCTGTCCTGAACGATAGCATCGTCCCGTCATAACAGTTATTTCGATTTCAAGTGCAACTATGGATTTATTTATTCTACCAGAAGATATTTTATGATTTAGTCTTCATGAGGAGACTCGTTGGCGGTCGGACTCCACAGGGAGTTTGTAGAAGTTTTAGATGTCTGCCCTGAGCGGCAGCAAGACGAATCCCCTGGAGTCCGGACACTGGTGGTGGCGGCTGATGAGCCCTCTGGCCTGTTGGGCTGCAGGGGCGACTGGAGCTGGTGATTCTGACGAGGCGGGATGGGGAGGCGGAGGGAGAGAACATCAGCAGCACCAGAGAGCAGGAAGCTGAGAGAGAACGTAGTTAAAAAGAGGGAAGCAGCAATATAATAGGTTAACGATGAAGGTGTGTCACTGAGCTATTGATGGATGTGATCAGCTGACGAACAGCTGATATCTGAGATGACAGCGGTGAGATAAGGAGTCTGTAGTAAGAGGAGGAGCCGAGGAATAAAGGGACCTTCCGCCAAAACATGCATTTATATACGTTAGCGTTGGCGGAGGTCAACAGGATGAAACAAAAACTAACCGCTCCTGAGCGACAGAGGCCTGTTGTACAGCTGCCACGGCTCCTCCAGTCGTTCTGACATACTTCTACAATTCAGGGAAAAACTTGAGGTACTTTCCAAAGAGGAGAGTCGCTCGTCTCCTCCTGTCCTGCCGGCGAGAAACACACCTCCACCGCATCAGCCGTCGTCGTTCAGATATGTGTCATGTGATTTTGTCGGACGACATCACAGTTTTAAAATAATGATTTAAAGAGGAAGTGGGCCACGTTCCATCATACGTGTTATTAATTCCTCAGGCCGCATCGAATGGAGATCTGTGTTAATACATCCAGACGTGTGTGATTCTTTCTTTGTGTTGTGATTCAGCCTCTACTTGTTTGAGTTATAATAACTGTTCACACCGACCACTGAACTTATGGGATGTTCAGAGCTTGTGGAGAACAAAAGTATATGTATGATACGCACACAAACTATTTTCATGAGCTCTGGAAGAACCGTCGAGTCTGAATCCGATGTTTGCGTCCGTGGTCACGCAGTGTGTATTGAAGCCATCATGGTTGGTTTTAATGCTGTCAGGAATCCAACAAGGTGGTTGAGACACACTGAACACATATTACAATTAGTACTGAAGGTCGTTGGCATTTCATTATCAACAGTTGTTGGGACAAATTGATTTGACTGTTCTGGGAGATCCTTGAACTTATTTTCAGACTGTAAGAAGTTCAATCATGTTTGCATCATACGTGCATCATCGCTACTTCAACGAACCGTCCAGTCTTTGTCTGCAAAGTGTCTGATGGGAGACCGTCTGTATCAGGACGAAGACAGATGCATTATTTACATACCGGTCCTACATAAGTCATCTTTACATGAGTGTGACTTTGCGCTGATAGATATAGGAAGTGTTTGTGGACTTAATGTCATTGTGAGACCAGGTTATGAATTGTTTATTAGCTCGGCTCAGAGCTTTCAAATTTCCGATGAGAAATGGAGGCAGCTCAGTGGCCATACCTGCTTGGACAGGTGCCACGGCTGCCTTCATGATTCATTAATTGGGCCGCGGTACCCCGTCTCATTAAGCATCCTGATGAAAAGAAAGGATGAAAGCTATTGCACAAGATAACGCTGGAGTGAGACCCAACGTAAGCCAGGAACTCGTGTGACGATAGGATGAGGAAGAGTTTTAGGTGGAAGTCAGGATTGTGTGCTAGCAGCAGCAGGTCGCTGCCCCCCCCGGCACCGTGCAGCATGCAGTCAGGGTTAGAGTAGCCGCCGAACATAGCGGAGCATCTGGCAGCTGAAGAGCTAAAAGATATACGAGGTGGAGATACTTAAAGAGAGCGAGTCCAGTCCGTCTCTCATCAGATGGACCAAACACGACTCTAAACATGCTAATGTTGCCCTGCGACTGATGGAGGACGGAACAACAAGCTGCTCTCACACTCTCAATATTAACATGGAATATCTGTAAAACAACTGTTTAAGTTACTTTTGGAGGAGAGCGGATCAAGCAGGCTGTATAGAACATGATTGGAATCCAAGCCTGGTTATTCTTATATCTTATGAAGGACCACAGGTATCAGATCAATAACAGACGTCTCCTCTCAGTGTACGGATGGTTTTCAGTCC
>CAAKHC010000478.1:3293-26719 GCA_901007825.1 Macroramphosus scolopax
TGACACACCCACACACACACGCACACCCACGCACGCACACACGCACACACACCCACACACACACACGCACACCCACACACACACACACACACACACACTTTGTTATTAGACTATTCCACAAGTGAAGCTCTGACAAGGAATGTGTCAACTCCATGCAAATCTCACAGCAGAAGGAGAACACACACACACAAGGAGGAGAGGTGGCATGACCCAACATGCACTTGGCTCCGATGGAAAAGTGTTGGATGCTCCATCACACAAAGACTCTGGAAAGAGGATCTGGAAAGGCCGGCATTCCGTGGGATAAGGTTGTGTACATTGGATTGAGCTGGAGCTTAGCAGGAGAAAGAGAAGGGGAGGGGGGGCAATGAGGCTCAGAAGATGTAAGTGCCAGTAAGCAGTGCTGGTGAAAGGGGGTGGCGAAGGCAAAGAAATGGGAGAGTTGGTGAAGAGAGATGAAGGAGTGAGAGGGATGTCACGGGTATAAGTAAGGACGGGCGCAATTCGTAGTTGCTTGTGACTGTCAAGGCAGTCTTCCACAAAAGGCCTTGGTTCAAGCCTCAAGGCTGCAAATATTTCTCTGCTATCTTATTATAGAGGCTGATATTAATAAATCATCATAGACCTGTCATGAGCTTCAAGCTGTCTCATTTCAACTTATCCTGAACTTTACATTTTATAGGATCTGATTTATAGGATCTAAAACCAGCCACTTTTGTAGATTCGATGTAGATAAATGAATCAAGCCAGTGCATTACTGGGATGGAGTGAAGGAACTACATCTTCCAACTGTCACTTGAAACAGACCAACTGATGGAGTAAACACCAAGCCACTGTAATATTTTATTCTTCCTCAATGCCTTGCCTCTCAAAACTCACATTTTTGCAAGAAGCCTTTTTTAAAGAAGAGCTCATAGCTCCATGATGTCATATGTGTAAGATAGTAGATCACAGGGCATGTGGAGCTCAAAACCTGCCAGAAGTGCTTAGTAGCCACACCCACTGACCCTGCCAGGGCCTTGTAATGGCAAATTAGAAGTAGAAAAGCAGTATGAAATTCCGCAGGAGCAATGAGGAAGATGTGTACGCTTTAATTACTGCCAATCATTTACATAAATTATGTCAATCCCTTCTTATTCAGTCTCTCTCTCTCTCCGTCTCTCTAACTCTCTCTTTCTGTCACACGCACATTCATGAACACACAATTTATCATTTAAACATTATCTGAACATTTACCTTGATATGAAGATTTCCTCATGATTGCAGATGTTTCCTCCTCTGGTCGCTGAGCGGTATCACAGTTAGAAAGTCGGATGATTCGCTCTCGGTGCGCGTCAAGGGAACGTTTGCATCTGTGACTTTTCCCGGTTGTTTCCTCTTGAGATCACCTCTCCCCCTTTTCTGCCCCCTTCTCTGCAACTCCTACTTTCAAAACGCACCTGGACGCAGGTACTTTTCCTCCTTGTTAAACCTTCTAGACTTATTCCAGTCCACCGCGGACCTCTTGGAGAGACAATCTGTTGGGAATGGAAACAGTCTCACCTGCGCTCCTGACGCACGCCCTGTCCAGGAGCAGGAGTGGTTTGCTGAAACTGTGTGAGCCTATCAAGGATTTGAAGTGGAATAAAGGCGGCTGCCCGTCCAAAGATCTAGTTTGTAGCTTGTTGTTTAACGACCTGAAGTAAACTAATGGGTTGTAACTCTTCAGTAATCCCGAAATTCAACTGATTTGCGCAATAGTTCAAGAGGACATGTGAACTGTAGCTGTCATCGACAAGATTATCAAACATCAATATCATCTTTTAAAACTGATAATTAGAAAATAACTCTCTCCCTCCTTGGGTGCATATGAATGGATATTATTTCATTGAGCTCCTGCATTTCACCAAAGGACCACTCTTTGTGTATTATTTGACTGGTGTGTGTGTGTGTGTGTGTGTGTGTGTGTGTGTGTGTGTGTGTGTGTGTGTGCTTGTGTGCTTGTGTGCTTGTGTGCTTCTATTTTTGTGGAAACGTTTATTCAGAGTGGATGAAACTCACTTAAGTGAAAGTAAGCTGTTGCATCACTTAAGTTTTTTCTTTCTTCCTTAATGCTCTGGTGTCTCTTTGTGGTATTAACGTTGTGGTTGGTTGGGACCACAATGTGGAGTAAACCCACATCTATTTAAATATTCAGACGTACCCACAGCCTTTAACCTTATCTAAATTCACATGTCTCACTGTGGCAACCTGCATCATCTTCTCATCACTTGTGCTCACACCTTGTCTCAGGAGCTGCAGTTCTGAGATGCAGAGACCTCTTGTGGCTGCTGCAGGGTCTCATCCACATTCATTCAGCTTCCTGCCATCTGCTTGGGCTCAATAGCTCAACAACAGCTTTGACTCAGTAGACATCTACTGTAAATAACTCTCCATGCTTGATGTACCCCTAACTTCCCTCACTAAAATATCAAAGCGGCTATAACTCTGTAATTGTGTGAATTAGAAACGTTGAAAAGTAACGAGAGATATTCACAACTTGTTTTTCCTCAAATGGGCAAAGGAAGATCCCATTAAATCTTCGAGCTGATACATCTAACGTTGCTAAAAACCAGAATTTTTGAAGGAGGTGCTCTAAATAGTGTCGATCGAATTATAAGCGTATCAACTGCAAGCTGCTTCTTAAATCCAACTTTAGTTGGTACACTGAACAAAATCAAACTCACATTATCATTACCCTTTGTGTTCTGTAATGCTTCGAATGTGGGATGCCCTGGATCACAACATCAGGAGACAGGACCCTCAGCTCGCAACCAGAAACCACATCATGCCTTTCTGCAGAAATGTGAAAATATCCAATAACTGCTTATTCAGAGTCTCGGTGGTTGTGTGAACCAGATGTTTCAAACATGGTTGACTGCAAGAGAGGACCACAAGCCTTAAATTCCTGGGTCCCATCTCAATATTATAATTAGGTTATCTTAGTATTGCTGAGTAAAATCTGGAATCCCCTCAAAAATCTGAAACGAGCGACTGAAGAACTGTTGTTTTTTTTGTTGAAGTGTTTATTCTTGATATTACAGCAATGTATAGTGTGTTAGTGTATTCCACTATGCATTCGCTCCGTTTACTCTTTTTTTTTACCTTTTCTGCTTCCATTAACCCCTCCAAGAATCACCACCTGAATGTGGTTGAGGGGTTCGTGTGTCCCCGTGATCAATGTCCCATGGAGTTTGGGGACACTTTGGACTGGCCGATCAGGATGGTGGTTCCACAGGATGATGTGCTCCAACTACAGGGGAATCACACTGTCAGTCTCCTGGGGAAAGCTTATGACAGGATGCTGGAACGGAGGATCAAGGCGATTGTCTGACCTCGGATTCAGTAGGAACAGTGTTAATTCTGTCCCAGTGTTTCATGCACCTGAAGAAGGCCTATGACCTTGTACCTTGGGGTGTCCTGTGAGAGGTGCTGTGGGAGTGTAGGGTACCAAGGCCATTGTAACAAGCCATCCAACCCAAAATCGGTCCGGACAATGATGGAATCTGTGCTAAGACATGGTCACAGATATCTGTAGCAGAGTCCGAGACCCTTTGTGCTACTGCTCAACTGTAGCACGAAGATCTCCAGCTAAGATTCTCTAAAGGGTTGCAGGAGAAAGAGACCTTCATTTTCATGACCATTTGGAGGGTCGTGTATAGGGAGGCTCTGACAGAAGCAACAGCAAATTAGATGTATAAGTAAAAGGAGAGAATACTTCAGTGAAGCCTAAAACCAAAACATTATTGATATTGCATACAAATTTACTGGATATTTACCAACTTTAAAAGCCTGAATTTACATTTCTCAAGGTGCCTTTGACTTATACCTTTTTAGGTCATAAACACAACCTGCCTGCAGGTTGTGTTTAACAGTCAAACACTGTTAATGTACACCACTCCTCTCACGGTACGGCTTCAACCAAACATCTTTTGCTGGAAGTGAGTCTCACATAACAGCACCTCAGAGCATTTGAATATTTGTATGACTTGAATGGAAAACAACATTCAAATAGTTATGATTCTGAAACTAGGCACTTCAGACCTAAATCCCTTTTCACGCAACACCTGCCCACACGTCTAAAAGTACATGATGAATGTTAAACTTTCAGCTCTTATCCCTTCCACAGAAAACTGAAGAAAAACACATGTTTTTAGTTTCAGTTCGAAAAAACAAGGTGGTAGCTGACACATTTAAAGGACCCGTGTGTAAGATTGCATTTCAACAGGTTTGTTCATGTTGTTCAGTATGAAGGTAAATCTTTCTGTCTTACATACAGTATGAGATCCCTCAAAATCTGGAGCACCTTATCATTTGTTGTTTCCTGTTTTAGGTTATGACAGGTTTTGAAACTGCTGCAGTCAAGTACAATCAAGAGTCACTTGAGTTAAAAAAAACTGAGGTTGTTGTGCAGGTGTTCTTGACCACTTTGATGTAAATGTGCTTCAGAAGTATTTCTTGTAAGAGTCTAAAGGGGTCTCAGTTTCCTTTGTGCTACCGAGTTTCCACTCTTTGCTGTTTTTTTTTTAACAAGACGAGCTGTGTGGTCTCTTAACATACACACACCACTCCGCCTCGCTGACACTTACTCCACATCTTTAACCATATATAAACTCTACGGCTCATCTATGCTGCCTGTCGAAGGAAAAACAAAGTCACAGCTTGTAACCACAGACGCTCTGCACAAGCAACATTCGCCGCTCCGGCAGGCTGCTACGAGATGTGACACTTTTTCTTGTTCTTTAATTTGAAAATGCAACGTTTGAACCAGTTAATACATGAACAAGTTAATACAAGAATTACTGTTCTGATTTTTCAAATACTTTTCTTAAGCACTGACAAATAGACTGATTTAATATGGTGGCTAAAGCAGAGTGGAAATTTCAAACAAAGTATTATTCTAAGTTTCTTGTTTTTACAGAACGTTTGTTAGTTAGTTGTCAGTTACTGACTCATGACCTTTTCACATTCTGAGTAATTTACATAATCCAAAATGTGCTGATCGCAGATCAAAAGTCTGAGTTGGTGTGCAGATTTTGACTTTTACGGCTTATAATCACAAAATATGAATATAGTACGGAGTCTCTACAGACAGCTGCACCATTATTGTTTGGTTATCAATCAAAGCTGCAAGGGCTTTTGAAAGGTTAGATCATGGGCACTTGGTCATTTTGCCGTCTTCTTTACCTCAGAACAAATCCTTTTTTTGTATTATTTTGAAAATAATTAATATCTGAAATGCTTTTGGTATTGAAAAGTGTCAATGGCTGTATAGCTACAATATAAATCCTCGGTCATCCCTTTTTCATTAATTGTGATGTACCCATCATTGATGCATATTTTACTCCAGAGCTCTCTTTTCAGTGATAGTGAAGAAAGAACTGAAATAGAAAACTTAATTATTTTAACGAGAACAACGAATACTCCAATTTCTTGTTGACAGATGTCAGAATGTAACATACAAATATGTACAAATGCCTCATGCTTCGAGGGCCAATAACACTTATTGTTAAACTGTGTAATATCTATTCTACATGACATTTGAATTAACCCAACTTTTAGCAAAAGAAAAGTAAAATATCTGCCTTGAGGGGAAAAACTTTGTACAAACATATAACATATAAGCAATTACTGAAATTAAAGAAGAAATATTTACATTAAAATAACAGACACGAAAAGAGAGTATGTCAGGTAAACGATTGATGAATTGAAAGACAGGGCAAACTCTTGCATTTATGCTTCTGTAAAAAAAACATATGTATACATTCTTCAGCTCCAGTTCAAGCGCTGCCATAATGTACAGTACACCAGGAAACATCAAACAACATGCTGACTTCCTGCAGTTCCTTCGTCCCTTATACTTCAGTCGTGCAGAGAGCTCACGGAGGTGCAGTATATGTGCATGCAGGCTGTCATCTTGGGCGTCTGAGAGTTCCACGCATGTCCTCATAAACTTCATTAGTGGTTACGTGACTTAGTTTCATTTTGGCGCTCCGGGCCCTGGTCTGGTAACAACAAATGTTGTCATCATGTTAGATGCAGAGGTTAATTTTGATAGGAAAGATATATAAATATATATATATATATATATATATAAACTTTACTTCTGTTAGAACAGGGAGAACTATAATATGAATTGCTCAGTTTATTGAAAGTCAGACTTCAGCGTTACAAATGAAAGAATAAATTACACACTTTTCTCTCAGATGAGTACTATTGAGCATAACAACAACTTGGAAACAGACCCCTGTATTCCATCACAGCTTGTGAGTCATAGCAAGATATGATCAAAGGTAGAAATACACATAGACAACTACATACACACACGTACCTTGAGGACAATCCATATGAAGAAGGCCATCACGATACCAAGCAGCACAGCAGCACAGATCCAAACAGTGACCTGGATCAGATTCTGGTTTGGTATCTCACACTGCTGCTGATCTGTTATCATTGCAAAGAGTGTACAACTGAGATTAAAGCTGGGGAATCTTTTTGTTTTTTTTTCCTCTGGCCCATTAAGTTTTACATTAAACTCATGTTTTCTATGAGCCCATATAAGGACAGAATAACTATAATGAAACCTTGAATTACTTTGCATAATCATGTGACATTCATTTATGGCACTGTTGTACTGTACTGTCATGTTGATCTTTTCTATGCTTAAAATATGATTTTTGAGAAAATACATGAATGGGTGAGGCTCACCTTTCACCAACAGAAGCACCGACCCGTTGCCTTTTGTCTCATAGAGTTCATTTTTTTCTTTGTCAAATGTTTCGTACATACACCAGTATGGCCCAGTGTCATCAGAGGTCAGGTTTGTGATGATAATATCCACATTGGGGAATATTCCCTTAAGCTGAAGTCTGCCCATGAAGTCTTTGAGAATGGTGCTTTTCCCAGACTTCCCCTCTTTGCGCAGAACCTCGACCTCTTTACTGAGACCCTTCTTCAAAGACATGAACATTTGAGGGGGTGAAGATCTGCACTGGATGCTGGCACATCCTCCAACTTCTCTCCGTTCCAATCCATTAATGTCTAAACAGAGAGACTCGGTTTCATTACACTTTACATTTGAAAGCATTTTAGGAAATCATAACACTTTACATCAACTACCTGTCATGTATAACATATTTTTGGCATTAGACATTGAATCAGTCTTACCTGTTTCACTCAGGGATGCGTAGAAGAGACAAAATGTGCTTGTAAGCCTTAACCAGACAGCAGACATATTCACTTGAGTTCTAACCCATCAATGAGACGTCTTTCCCCACTCTGATCGCTACCAGCAACAAGTGACGTCAGTGTGTCAGCAGCTTAACAGGAAGTGTTAGTACAATCAGACAACTGAGATTCAGCGTAATGTAGAGTAACTTTTCTGTCAGGTGAAACCACACAAACTGGAAGAGAAGACGAATATTCGGCTTTGAATCCTTCTCTAGAATATCAGGTAAGACAGTATAGTTCCTTAATGAGCTCTGAGAGATCACAATAGTGGATCTGCAGTTGATCAACAAGTTTATCATTAGAAGGAACATAGAAAACCTGGAGTGGTGAAAACAAATCTTTTGTCAACAACAGTTTTTAGTTAAAAAAGGAGATCGACAGATGGTTGAAAGCTACTGTTTTGTAGCAACAGTGACCTCTAGTGGGGTGAACCTGTCTGAAGATAAACAGAGCAGCAGAAAAACAACAATTCTGATCAATGTAATGGGAACAGAGTAGATAGGATATAATCAGATCAGGTAGACACTGAGGCAAATGACGCTTACAAGAGGAAACAAAAACATACCAATGGTTCAGCACATCGCACATTCAGTTGATTCATTAAAATGTGAAAGAACTCTGCTTCTCAATATGCTGGAGTTCATTTTATCAAGGCTGGTAGGAAAGCAAATTACAGAAAGAAAGCCAATCCCTTCCTCCTCCTCCTCCTCCTCCACAGTCCCACTTGGCACAGTCAACAACTGTTGGTGTTTTTGAGGCATTCATGTGCACATGTTCATGAGAGCATCATTGTCAACCAAGACCTCGGGGAATACTAAATTTAGATGATAAACACATGTTTCATTACCAAACGTTAATGATGGACATAAAGAAAATTAAAGTGCTTTTCATCTGCAGAGACGTGAATTTACACATTTGTACTCGATGCGGTCCCACACTGAATGAGTCCTTAAACCCGTGTTTTCCATATTATATTCATATGACCTCCACCTCTGACATAGGCTTATGTGAGGTTTGCCTCTGAGTTTGTTTATTTATCACCTACTGTGCATAACACGAATGTTGTGTACCCTGAATTACTGTGAAACCACTTCACAGCATTTGTTGGACTTATTTATATGTGGCAATAAAATAAGCCAATGATGTCTTTTTATTTCATATGAATGAAGGAACAGAAATACAGATGATGTATAGTGATACATAATATATTCATATTTTTGCTTCATTGGGCATTTATGTAGTTTACCCAAAAACAAAATGTCCCACCACATATGAATGACTCAGTGATGCTACATTACAACTACCTTAGAATTGTAGACTCAACATCAATAAACATCAATAAAGGCTTCCACAGTCTTTAGATATCAATTCTAAAAAGACAGCTCTCTCTGCCTCCCTCTGGGAGAGAAAGTCCCTGTCCATCCGGCTGCTCTTTCCTCCATCGATTCCCTTCCTCCTGTCTCGTCCAGTTAAGGAGGCACAGTGTGAGGCAGAGCAGACACGACCGGGAGGCTTTTATGCTTCCTTTGTCAGAAACATCCCCGTCAATTTGCAAAGCAATGCATCCTGTTTACGGCCCTTCGTGGGGTGGAGGCCTAACATTTTGGTAACCACAACTATCCTTTAGGCTGCCTGGAGTACAGCTGCTGAGTCAGTGCTGAATGACTGAATGGGAGTATTGATTGATTGTCCAGAGATGACTCATCTCATTTCCCCGACTCATTTCCAGACTCACTCTTGATAGATCCCCTGGGACACACATGGCCTCATCTGGAACTCACATGGTATTATGCGGCTGTCAATGCATTGAAGTTGCAAATGAGCAAGGATGGTTAAACATTCATTACAGGCATTGGTTAAATGACTCGGCATATGGCTGTGGGGGAGGAAAATGGTAATCTCCCTTCTTTCCAGAAAGATTAGTTGGATGATCTGGGGGTTACACAGGAGGGTCTGTTTTGCCGACCGGGACAAAGAGCTCACGGAAAAAGGCCGTAGGATCTAGGAGCAATATTGCATATTTCCAAAGCTCATGTGTGTATTAGAAGAAGATTCAGGAAAGAAAGCCAGTCTGACTTTGTATCTGCACATATAATGAAAAGCACTGGGCTGTTCCTGCGGGTAGACCACTCCCTGAAAACAAGCTTTCATTGACTGCACTCCAACATCCTGGCTTTTCTCCAGGACAGGAAGTTCTTTCCTTGATCTTGGGTGACCTATGCATGCCTTTCACGGCAGACGAGAGTTGAAGCACCAGCGTGCCACAGCGTTCTTGAAAAGGCTGCTGTATGTCGGGGAATGCATAGAGAAACCCCACTATTCTCAGCTTATATTCATTTCATTACATCAACACTTGTATGCCTGGGGTGTATAGAGCAAACACAGATGCTGTTTGTTCTCAGAAGGCATTAAAACTTGCAGAACCACTCTAAAACTCATATTCTCTGGCACCCATTGCTGTTCTGTCTTGCTTGTCATTGTGGGCTATGAATGCTGAAACACTGATTCGATGAAGATGAGATTTATAAAGGCTTAGATTTACAGATATCATCCCCGCAGTGATGATCTCCTTACTAGTCCCCTTCAGCTTTACACTAAGAGGCTTATATAGCGTCAAGTCAACAATATATCAGTCTTAAGTTATCAAAAGATGAATTTAAATCCTTGTCATTGTAAGATCACGTTCAAGCAAAGATACTGTAGGATATCACATAATTATAACAAACAGTTGCAGCAATATGAAACCACTTCATAGGTCAAACATTGTTATATATAAATAATCTGAACAGCTGAATAAAACCTTGCTGAATACGTCTGACACATCAAAGGTCAAAGCATGCTGGTAAAGATATCGGTGAACTGAATCCCTTTTATATATTCATAATGACACTATAAAAGGTAAAATGACTCAGGCTGAGAAGCATTTCCAAATAAAGCAAAACCTTGAGCAGTGCTATCAAAGAATGTTAACATCACAACTTGCATGCACCAGATCACCTTTTTAATCTGACTGAGTTTCGACAAAATGCAACAAATAACTTAGATCAGTAACAATATAAAGAGAGCCAAATATCTGTTGTATGATGTCATTTTAAGATAGTGCAGTGCCTCTTTTGGCAGACATGGCGGCAGCCCTTGTGATTACTTTGGCTGACCACATTTCCAGTCCCAGAGCAGTCTCTGCTCTCAACGGCTGCAATTCCCCTTAACATAAATAATAATGTTGAGGCAATCGTGCACATGGACTTTCTTTGTTTATCTACATTTCTCTGTTACATTTCAACCAGGACGTTATTCCCCATAGACATGTGACTATCTCTTAAAAGTCTTAGGAGATTCGTTGTTGCAGGAAGTCAACAGTGTGCGAGATTTATCTTCCCGTAGGGACCGAGTGGAGTAGAGTTGCAATAAAGTCACAGAAACAGCTTTGTTATCTCAAAGATGAATAAACAAACAACATAAAACTGAGGCGCCGGGTTTCGCAAAGCTGTCATGGACTAACACTAAGGACAGGAACAGACTGAAGTTGATCCTTTATGTGATGTTATCAGATTGGTCAGTCAGTGGCAATAACAAACACTTTTGATTTGAAGGTCAGTCACTCTATCACAACACAAAAAAAATCAGCCACAAGAAATTCATATGAATCTTTATTGTATTTAGAAATTCACGCATCAAATCTTTTTTTTTCATTATTTTTTTCCTTTACCATTTACAACAGGGAAGAATGAGAGACAAGCTAAACGTCATGCCTTTCCCAGCAGGCTTGATGCACTACAGGATGGGCTGAAATGGAAGGGGGCGGGGAGAAGAGATACATAAAGTGCTTTTGTCAACAGTTTTCTTCTTTTAATAGAAAAAAGGATCAAAACAAGTGTGGAGGGAGAAACATGGGGGTCCATGAATGTGACAGCATGAGTGCATGTGGAGTACATAAGAGGAAGAGGAGGAAAGAGGAGACAGGTTGATGAAGAAGGAGAATGTTGTGGCATATCTTTAAAAAATAAAAAAAGTGTTCGAATGGAAAAGAGTGGTCTCAACCCAGGATGAGGCTCGACTTGCCACCGGGTGGGTTTCTTCGGCCGTTTCCCGTGGCAGCGTTGGCACTTCCCGACGGGGCAGAGGGCTGTGACGTCTCCTGCTGCTCTTGCTCCACCTCCACTTTGTCAGGACACTCTACAACAAGACAACATGCTCCATTAAAGCTGAAAAGATTTGAAGGCTGTCCATCATTTTGACAGATTAGAACACTATCTGAACCTCTGGACAAAAACATACTTGAATCAGCCCAATCAGATTTCAAATCGTTGAATACTTTGACAATAACAGGCTGCTTTGAAGTGAAAATGTTTCATGAAATTATCATGGGTGCCCATAAAATACAGTCAATGGTACTTAAGTAAGGTCGGCCATCTCTGTACTGTAAGCTGAGTGCTTATCATCCGGCTCTCATTGTCCATTAGTGCTCATGTTACTGCCGAACCTCCACGCTGAAGGGGACTTTTAAACTTAAATGTTGCAAATATGGGTAACTTGATTTTTTCAACAGATTTTAAATTATATTTTTTGTAGGCTGAATAGATACCCAATTCCCAAAATACTCTACTTGACATCAGAGGGAGTGGAGTGACACGTGCAGTATGATAAATTATAAGATTGGTTCAAACAGATAGAGCCACGCTGGTGACTTGTATATTTAACTATCCAAGCTGGGACTAAATAAAACACTCCTGTCTACATCAGAGGGTTGGCTGGCTGCCCTGCTCTTTCTTAGAGTTATATGAAGAATAAAAACTTTGAAAAACACACATAACATACTTCAAAGCGCACACATTCCAATGATATTTAAATGCAGGGCAATGAAGGGATTTCTGAATTCAAAATTCTGAGATGTGTGGTTAGACCCTCCCTTATCTGAGAAGCCAGCCACTCTCCTACGAACATGCACCTGGAGGTTAATAAAAAGCTTTTCATGCTAAGTGAAGCCTGCCATCAAACAACAGCTGTTACAGACCATTGTGCCCAATGGTAGGAGAGAAACCACATCAAAAAGATCATTTGATGTCGACTCAGAATGGGAGCACACATGTACTGTGTCTTTAAAAAAAAAAAAAAGGTGACGGTATGCCAGCAGCATAAGGGAAAAACTCAGTCACCAGGGTGAGGAAAACCTGATTTGTTATACTATATCATGGAGATATTCACTGTGCAATCTGAATAATGTAAGTCATGCACCGCTGTTGGAAATGAGTAAGAGTGTGACAGAAATGTTAAAGCCTCTTTGTACACGGCTCAAGAGTTGAGGGGGAAACTTACCATCATTTGCTTGTTCTTGGCCATTCTCATCCTATAATGAAAACACAAGACAATTATATCAAATAGGTTCAATGAACCAAAGTGATGCTGTTGAATAGTATTAGAAGTATAGTAATCCAGAAGGTAATTGCTCATGTAGAAGCTTATGTTGTTAATTCCCCCAAACATTGACAGGGCCACAGATTTTTATGACCCGTGAGGTATCATATTTGTGGGAGGACTGATTCTTTCCGATGTCAGTGGATAATATCATAAAACTATGCCGAGTCAGTTTCCAATACATTGATAAATCTTCCCCAAATGGAGTTTCTACTGAGCTGTTGAAAAATATTCTCAACTTTTTGGCTGTGGCTTTGTTTTGGAAACTGCCTCTGTCAGACTAAATGAGAAGTACCTCTTGTCTCTGGTTCCAGACCATGGCTGCCCCAGAGTTGTGGATGGTAGTCAGTTCCGGCTCAGGGTTCTTTGGGAAGAGAAGAGGCTGCTGGCAACGCCTCAGTGGGGCCGATGGCTCTCCACACAGGGTCCCCGCGGCTTCCCCAGCTGCTAAGTTAAGAGACAAAGCAAAAGAGTTACTTATGAAGACAAAGTGTAGTACACTTTAGCAGCTGTGTCTGTTTTAGTATTTTCTTCCTTTTCCCAGAGATTATATGGAAGCTAGACAGGAAACAGAGGAGACAAATAACAAAACATGAGCCATGCTTAAGCTGCAGAGTCATACCATATGGACGCTAATCCAATTAACCACATAGCCACCCCCAGACCCAATTGTTTATAACATATGAAGCATCCAAGGTCAGCGCAAGATTCATCTTCACACATTTGGCATGACACTAACTTGAATAACACGATACAGAATGACTAAGAACTAACAGGAAACATCACCAAATCGGATCGGGCGATTGCTACGGAGCCAGGAATGCAATGGAACAGTTCCAACCAGACAACCTGAAAACCAGCAGTGACCATCTCTGTCAAGAATGAACAATGGCTGCTAAAGAAACACAGGAGTGGCCACTGTTGCAAATGGAGTGAAGTGAATTGGCACTGTTGAGAGCCTCCATCACTCAACAAGAGTTCCTTCATTACTGGCTCCGTATTTCTGGGTCTGACAAATTCTCTGGATGATGAACAACAAATAGCAAATGGAAGAGGATTAAACTGGATTGTTGGGCCAAACAGTGATGCATTATGTTATCATCACTACAACACAGAGCTTTCTACTTAACCTGATAGATCCCCTGGGTCCATGATATAAATGTATGTCAAAAAGCTTTGAGAGGTACATTTCCAGATCCTGCTGTTGACAGTCTTAGCTTCCTCTATGATCACAGAGTTCTTATGTAGAAAAAAAGCTGAGGGCGCTTAAACAAACCAACAGCTCTGGTATCTGAAAACCCTTAAAACCCTGACAAACAACGTGCCAAAGTCCCTGGCTGAAGGACAAGGTGCTTATGTTTCAGCATAAACATAACATTAGCACACTTCAGTCATCAAACTGGAACAACAAACTCACATTAACCTTGCATTAGAAGATTTAAAATTTCCTAAAATCCTGACAAGAACTGGCTTGAAACGTGTAAGTGCTGCTTTGTAAAGAAGGGCTGCGTGTTCCATGCAACCTCAGGACACGTACCGAAATACAGAGGCCACTATACCAAATAGGTAGTGAATACAAATTTGTCTTTAACAATGTCTGTCCTACACAGAATTTACAACAGCTGTTTTTTTATTATTCTCTTTAACAGCAAAGACAAAGCCTTAAAGATTGCACCACTTAAACATTTAAATTCAGGCCCACAGAGATCTGTAAAGTAAAGCATGTTGTTTCTAATCCCAGAGTATTAACAAATGAAAAGAAATAAAACAAATAGACACAGTAGGATCTGCATCGACAGTCATAGTCAATAGTGGTTACTTTGAATTATCAATAGTGTTTTTTTGAATATTTTTTATCGGAACTACTTTTCCCTATGAAATTAATCAGTGAGTTTGTGAATAATTGAGGGTAAACATTGTCCTGATATAAGCACCATAATGCAAATGCACACTTGATTTAATTCTGTTCAGATCTTTAAAATATAGATTTTTAAAAGATTAGCTATAATGAAAACGTTTTATGAGGAAGGAAACATATGAAGATCAATTATTCATTTGTTATTGATTAATGTCTGTAAATAATTTAGTGGATTAAAAGTATATTAGTCATGCTGACTGTTCATAGAGACAAATTGTAAATCTGCCACTTCTTTCTGTCCAAGAAAAAGAAGGTGTATTGCATTGCTATTCAAATGCAGCAGCCACGTTGATGAACACCACAGAAAATCGAAAAAAATATTCCACTGAGTTGTCGACTGGCTGCTGGCCGGTTCTGGTAGCTGTGCGAGACTCATGCTAATGTCAAAGTAGCATCTTCAACAGCAGTAGGGAGCAGCTGCAGGGTTGACGCAGTCTGTGAATGTCAGACAGAAGAGAGCACTACTGTAGGTGCACAACCAGCAACATGAATCCAATTACACTGGCTTCCAAACAAATTAGAAATAAAGCGATCAACTATATATACACAACGCACACCTTCTTTGAGTATAACTGCATTTCACCAGTGGCAGTGAATGGCATAGCGGTATTTGTGCATCTCTCAGACGTCTGTCTCAGCAGGGCAGTTGTTTCTAGCAGCTGGACATATGTTAGTTACACTGAACGACACACAAATCACTGACCTTGAAGGCATGGTATGTGTAATGTCTTGAAGTCCTATGTGGGTATAGTGGGGTTTATTTGTCAATGTTACAGTTTACATAAAGGCAAAACTGTGTTTTAATTGTAAGATCTATGGAGCACTTTTAAACTTCTACCATATGATGAAGCCTGAAAGTTGTGCAGCATAGTCTCTCATAAATTGTTAACAGAGTACTGATTGTTGTCTTAGCAAGCTATCAATAACCTAACTTGCTTCAAATTTATATCCCTACTTAACTGCAATGTTTCCATTTAGAAACCATGGTGAAACAAATGGTGCAGAACCCCACCCCTCCCTGTGTGCCCTGTGACTCCAATTTAGGTAAAAGGTAAAATGCTATTAGGTCTGTTTCACGCTCTGTTAGTGCACACAAAGTTTGCAGGCACTTGTGCATATTGTAAAAAAGCATTCTCAACCAAGTGGACATAGTTGCTGATGATCAAGACACATCAAGCATATAAAAAGACATGTCTGGCCAATTTTAGGATCTACACATGGCAGAGTGCTATTACAAACAAACCTGTTCATCTGCAGTGGGAGTTCATTCCCAGGCCAATGAGATCAATCATTGTATTTTAACCTGTTACAGTCATAAACATTGCTCATTCTGTCAGAAACAAATAACCTCTTCCAGTTGCATCCGTTAAGAGTTTGAAAACTATGGGAAGGCTTCACTGAACTTGACCTAGACCCGAGTGAAACAATGCAAGCAGGAAGGCTTCACAGGCAGCAGCTGCTGGTGATAGATGTCAGGGGCCGAGGTAATTGCTTTAAGGAACCCTTTTCATCGAGCACATACCAAAACATTTTGATACAGCACGTCAAAGATTTTCTGCAAAGAGGTTACTGTGAAAACATGTGATGCCAGGCTTGTTAGTTGCTTGACCATCTGAAAATTGATTTGCAGTTGTAGAATTTTAACATTTTGTAACCTTTTACACACCTAAATAAATCCTTCAGCCCTAAGCAAACGCAGACAAGCTGGGAAAAAACTCAATCTCCTTAATTATAAGCAATAAAGATGATACATACTGAAGAGGGGATTAAGTTTAGCTAAAGCTTCACTTGGATTATTTTACTTAACATACTGGCACATAAGGTGAGGCAATATTCATGTTCATGTAAGTCTCTGTGGGTGCTTGCTTGACCTACACTCGTGTTTACACGAGACACATTTCACCAATCGACACATTTCAAAAGGGACCTACTTATTTTCTTGATAGTTGATCCTCATCCCCATGTAACAAAGCCTGGCGTCAAATTACCCTTATCCTAGTACTCAAGGGTTTTCCTTGGCTATTACAACTGATGGGATTTTCATTTTGACAAGCTCAATGGAAGAATACTAAATAACTAGTTTTCAACTTTTCCATGGTTCTTCTTGCTTACTTACTGCTTTCTGGAGTTTGCTCTAGATCTAGCAAAATTGAACCTGCCAAAACATGAAAAACGATATAGTTGTCCCTACTGCGTAACTATTTTGATTCCGTCCTGATAAAAAATAACTAAAAACAATATAGTGTTTGAATTACTGGGTGGATTGTTCCTCCGATGAGCATGAGGATCCTCAGGTTCTGCAAAGATGCTGGAGGCCATCTTGTTTTGGCGCTGTGGGGTTCCATTTTCATCTGTCCCAAAGGTGAAGCTGGAATTCCCACCGGGCGGTCGTAGAACCCTGAAGAGCAAAAAGTCTTATAATGACAGAAGTTGACTGACATCTTGCCCACCATGGTACCATCCCCCACTCTTTAAATGGAAATACTAGGCCTCTTTGTCACACGTCACTGATCAGCTGCACACAGTAAAAAAAAAAATCAATATTCTAATAAAACATGAGGCTGCCTCAAGCTACCCCAAACCACCTATATACTCCACCCTAACCCCTTCATACACATACCATGGCCAAATACACACAAGCTACCATGAAGGCCTCCACTCTCTAAGCCCCGGCTGTCAGCCTGTCAGACAGTCGGTCACAATCTCTGCCCTGCAGCTGACTCCAGTCACATATAATCGCAGTTAGCCGTCTAGCTGCTACCTCTCCTTAGCCCAGATTCTTTTGCGTTGACACATGAGCGGGTTGGTGTCAGTTGCTGGTAGCATTGCGGTTGCATTTTTAAATGAGGGAAATTAATTGAATGCCTTTTGAGTCATTATTACTCAACGGAAGGCAAAAGTCTTTGTACTGTAGCTAATATAGGTCACCTAATAAATAGATTGTTACAGAATTAGATGGGAGTGAAAATGAAAATCCATGCTTGGTGAAGAAAGACCACTTTCCCATCAACTTTCTTTCCACAGCAATCTGGACATAAGTAAAACAATAATGAAAATGCTTTTTTCCCCTTGTTGTGCTAGAGGACAGTAACTGATGTAGAGCCCCGACTGGACCCCTCCCTCTTTTTTTCCTACAAAACTCGCCCTCCTCAGAGGGCCTGCAGCCACCAGCTGACACACTGAGCAGCTGTCCAAGGGCCAGGCAGATGGAGGCCAAAAAACAACTTAGCTCTAGCGGCAGAACTTGAGGCAGCAACAAGACAAAATCCAACAAATATGGCCTAGACTAGGTGTATTTTCTCAATCAAGTCATGTAGACACACCAGCTTCCGCCACACTAAGCTGTGATAGTAATGCCTAAACCAGACTTCACCTACCAGCCAGGGGATGAGCTCATGCTTTCCACACGGATTGCAACAGGGAAAGGCTTTAAGCTGCCTGGCAGCAGACCCCACCCTAGATTTAAACTACAAATGACATCGATATGAAATGGCTTTAACAGTTAGAAGCTGGGGGCAGCTACAGGAAGGTGTAGTTGGGGGTGATAAAGCCGAGCTCCAAAGCTAAAGATGACATGTCTGATAAGGCTGGGCAGGAGGGCTTTTAATGGCCTAGTAAGATTTTAGCCTAATTCTGCCGAAATTGCCGCTGGATTGCTGCTGTGGTGTGCGGATCCCTTTGGCCGGCCAGCAGTAGAAATGGCCAGCAGCTCGTAAAGGGGGCTTTAAGGAGCAAAAGCAACGAGCTAAGGAAAGATTTACAGGCTTAGCTAGCTCAAAGCCCCCACCCAAGAGCCCGCATCATCCGAAAAACAGCATGCGACTTCAAAACGCTTGATGACCTGACCGAGATTTGACATGGTCAGTCAGCAGAGACTAGCAAGCGGCAGTAGTTTAGTTAAAACTGGTTTATATGCGCCAAATTCTTTAACACAGTACGGAGGCAGCCCCAAGACATTTTCTCTGCAATCTTTTTCACTGAAAAAGGGGAGGAATGTATCCAGAAGAGACGCATTACTTACTGGAAAACTATGACTGCATGCCTTTAGGATGAGTGGTTCTCTTAAAATGTTCACAACCAGGATAAAGTCACACATACTGCGGTTTATACGAAAATTGAAGCCACAAAAATCAGCATTAACCGTGTTTATCTCAACACCCCGAACCAACAACGAACCAAACCAGTCATAATGACATAAGAGCACAAAGTCAGGTCCAAGATTATTCCCGCAAACCATATCACACTTTGACCCTTATCTTAGCTTGTAAACGTCTTTTATCATCTATTGACAAAAATTCAAATAAATTCCACAGTTTACGATAATAGAATAGGGTTAACCCCATTTCCAACTCCAAAGACTAGCACAGGGGAGGGGCTGTCACTTGAGCCCAAAAAAGTTATTTTATAGTCGGCCACAGCCTGCTAACGTCCGGTAGCTTTGTCCAAAAGCAAACAAACAAAATAGGTTTCTCTCTTTAATTAGCATGACTAATTAATGCTACTCAACCAAGCCGGGCATAATAACCTCACTTAGTGTGGCCAACGGCTATATGGCGCATCAATAAGATTAACATAATTAGCAAGACTATGTGACAGTTTAGCTAAATCCAGAAAAATCCCACGCCTGCCACCAGCGGACTAACGTGAGGTATCAGGCTGCCTTTGAGCAAATGCAGAAAAGAGGCGTTTGCTAGCTGAAATGCTTGCCCGCATCCACTTCTTTTGTTCTTCCGCGAAAGGTTTTCAGCTCAGTGTACCTGGAACTGCTTTTAGCACCGGGTTCCACTCCTTGAAAGGTAGTTGTCGTCGTCATCTTTATGGACTATATCGGTGTATTCGCAGTAACAGATAGTCAATGGATAAAAACTAATAAAAATTGCTCCCCGCAGAGGTGCGACGGGACATAGACTCCACCCGACACTGGAAAAGCTATAGCAGACCAGAAGCACTGGTTCTGTTGCTAGACTCATCCCACCAGCGTTCGGTCCGCTCTGATTGGACAGAACATCATATAACTCCTCTCTCATTGGACAGAACCTCAGACTTCGACTCTGTTGTTGGTGGCAGCCTCATGCCAGTGAGCAGAAAGGCTTCCACATCCCTGAGGGCCATTTGCTGCAATCAAATCTATCAGTATTGGTAACAGACGTGGGGCCAAGTCATTGCTAGTAACAAGTCTTTACACTCAAGTGCCACGACAAGATCGTCAATTCCCAAGTCGTTAGTAAAGACAGGCATGTCTTAAGCAAGTCATAACTTTGGCTTTCACGTCCTAATGCTAGTCCAAATGTTCCTTACAAATGTAATGCCAATTGAAGAAAATATGACAAGCAGAGTAACATTATATTTACAAAAACTACGGATGATTTACAAAAGATATTTCCTTTTTTTCATACAATTTTACTCATAGGTTAGCAGTAGCTCACAATTATCCAACTCCTCTTGTTTGAGCTTTATGTAATATGTTGATCACCACTGTTCTACACTGTTCCATTCATTTATCTAAAATTAGGCACATCAAAACAAGTGCCGCTTAATAAAAAAAAACAGGAAGTGCGAACAAAGAAGCAGCAATTTATATATTTCCCATTTCCATAGTAACATTTTCCTCTTTTGAATGCTCTTTTGAACAGTTAATTACCTTCTCTGCTCCTACAACTTGATTGGCAGCTGACTGACTGATCCAATGTGATACTGTCAGGGAAATTAAGTTGATTTACTTTACTTTTAATGGCACCATTCTTTAACAGTATCAAGTCTCTCAATTCGTAAGGGTCAAGGACAAGTGAAACACGAGGCACTGGTGTCTTTTCTGTTTTGTCGAGTCAAGTCTGAAGTCTTTAAATATATGACTCAAGTCCAAGTCATGTCACTCAAGTCGACATATGTAACAAATGTGATCTGACTGTAAACAAAAAATGTGGATAAACCTTGACCCCCCCACCAGTAAGGTTCTTCGGACTAACCTTCGGTCTAAACAAAAATTACTATCTTGACTTGGGTTCTTTTCACAGATTTTAAAATCTATGTGTTATTTGACCTAATCAATGGGGAAATCAATCACACTGTAGAGCAGCACAAAATGAGAAAGTTTGGAAAAAAGACAATAGCTTTATTTAAACAGGTATCATAATAGACAATAAAGATGCTTATTTGACTGAAACATCTTCTCAGGCCTCCTGAAATTTGAAGTTTGGTCAAGTTAAATGGTTAATCAAAACATTTTTTCTACACATCCATTACTATATAAAAATGTATAAAATCAAATACTTTTTCCGAGGATAACCATTACCAAATGAGAATTAAGCCCCATTCCCAATGGGTAGCCAGTGATATCACGTCCCAAAATAATATACTTTCAGAACAGATTTGCTTGACACTAACAGAGCCTAACCCAATGACATAAGATCTGTTACATCAGTTTTACTAATCATTAAACCTCCAGTCCAATTTGTCCCCAACCTTACACAAGCCTATCAAATTGGGAACAAAGCATGAACAAACAACCTGAAGTGATCTGGATGTGAATTATGTACAAAGACAGAAGTAACAGGGGCAAGAATGAAAATACTGTACAGCAGTAATGTGAAGCAGAGAAATTACATCTTCTCCTGTTTAGACAATAGGACAAGTTGCGAAGAAGCAGCCGCTGTGTATCACAGGCCTGGAAGATTGGTTCTGTTGTGGGGGGAAGTAGTGACGCATGTGGTTGTTTAAATCAGGCCTCCCGTCTGTTGCTGAAACACATCAATTGTATCTTCATCTTCCATTTCCAACTGTCAGGAGAAAAAAAACAATTAATGAGGTGTCAACTGGCATTCAATGAGCCTCATGTTCTGCACAATGTGTTATGTTTTACAGAACGTTCAGTGCCATTTCCAAGACTCTTCAAAGCAGTCCATAAACTGTATATAAAACCTATAATTGGGTTTGGTGCCCATGTTGTCCATAGACTGGTTTGCACGGTATTGCAATTAACGTTATGCAATAACACACAAGTTGAGTCTCCTCCATCTATGAGCTACAGCTATATTGGCATTTGTCAGCTACAGTGAAAAGTTTACAATCATAGCTTGGTGGGTTCTGACAGCCTAAAGCATCTATATGCTTTTTATGTATTCATATCCTCTTCACATCCTCTGGGCTTTAGTCTTAGAACAATCTTAACGTGCTGTTATGTTAGTCTAATGAAAGTTACACAGTTTCACAAAAGTAGACTGACTCATTTAAACTTTAAAATTTAGCCACCCTATCCCAAGGCAAACTGAAATGCGAGAGTCCTGCCTCGCAAAGAAGCCACAGCATCTCTCGGGGAGAGGTGTGCACTACGATGAGATCAGCGATTTCCCGTTCAAAGTTTTGGGTATCTGTCAATTCAGGGTCCTAGCCAATATTTCTATTCAAATAACACCAGTGGTTATGCCATGATGTTTTAACATGCATCTGGCAGATTAAAACAACAGTGTAACCACCTGACTTTATGCAAAAGGTTTCCAAAAGCTACTTAATCAAAATACTTACATGCTGGTTCAAAACTATTGAACTGACAGTTTTTAATTATTCATATGGGATAACAATCAATGCTTGACTCTGAGTTTTGAAATGGGGAGGTGGAAAAAGTGTAAAGTAACAAAAGAAAGTGCAGGTTTCAACTGTGAAGCTGCTAGCTGAATGCTTTATTCTCATACTAATGTGAAAAAGAGATTGTTACTTGCACCATTGTGGCAAAACACATTTTCAAACACTCAATTTTTCACTCTGTAAAGGAGGCGAAATGCTTCACTTGCTGTTCTAAAGAAGAGCAGTGCAGCAACTGCTGAGGTTGACAAAACACAGTCGGGTGGGGTTTAATGAAGAGAGTATCAGATTTTGATAAATTTTGATTAAGCCTATTCAGACACTTTAAAAATCTGCCATGATTGGCCCTGATATCAGTCCTTGGAACCACCCTGAGCCAGTTCTGGATAAGCTTCCAGGAAACTGGAACTGTTATTACTTTCCCCAGTGACTTGAAGGCTGGTATACTCCAAAACCAACTCATAAACAGACAGCTGCGTACACCATGGATGTATCACACTCTGTCATACTACTCTCTGGAGTCTGCATCATCAGGAAACGGTGCAGAGCAGCACTGGCATGAAACAGAAAACACAGACCTACTCTGATATTGGATTTGTTCAGTTCAGATAGCATTCAGTGACTGATGAATGCATTCTGCAAGTCAATGCTGTCACTACAAATTGATGGGTATGCCGGTGAACGCAAAGACCCTATGTGCACTCCCTTTGATAACCTAGACAACACGTGACAAAGTATTTAGTAAATATATGGAGGTGAACTTACCTCCTGGTGTGAGCCCCTTTTCAGACACTTACTACACAGAGCTCATTGTGGGATGATCACCTATATAATTAACTTTTTGACTATAGTAATATCTGTCAGTGCCTATTTGTCCCACAATTGTCTTGATCAAAGCTTCAAAAAACAATGTACAGATTGTGCATAGGAACACATAATAAATTGTTAAGTACCAAGTTATGCTTTCCCATGGAAGGACATAGAAAAGAATGCATGAAAGATGCATTAATACAAGCACTGAGGAATGCGAAAGGGTCAAAGCTATTTTCAGTAGATTGGTCTGAGCAGCTAAACCAAGTGTTTCAAGACCTAAAACTTACTTGTGATGGTGTGTCTGTCTCATTTATTGGCTGTCCATCAAATCTGAACCGGATTTGCCTCATCGACAGTCCCTGAAGAAAACACACACACACACACACACACACACACACACACACACACACACACACATGTACTTAAACTGACCAAAAGCCTCAGGGGGGACTGC
>CAAKHC010000478.1:26982-57390 GCA_901007825.1 Macroramphosus scolopax
ACAAACAACCGCCCTGATCCTGGTCCCGGTCCGGTCCAGGCCCGTCGGTACCGGGACACACACTCGGAAAGTAGGGTGGGGGCGCTGCTGTGTCTCTTACAAACACCCCGCGCGCGCACACACACACACACACACACACACACACACACAAAAACATCTTTAGTATATCAAGCCTGAATCCCTTCATTTATTCACACAAAGCCTCACATTATCTCCATCTGTAAGCTTTCATACTGACAGCACTTTACCAACACATTCAACATTTAACAGTTTCGCAGAGGACATCGAAGATAAAGACATTTCACAAAAAGAAATCATATGTTCAAAATAAAAACAGTGCGAGGAGAATGCTTTGGCCTCTGAAAAAATTGCCCTGTTCATACAATGCCAGTGTCTGCTGTTTGACACTTGAAAGAGAGTCAAGAAAACACTTTTGTTGTCTCGGGTCTTAAGTTCGCTGTGTTCCTAGAACACGTAATATACTTCTTTGGACTCACATGAGCGCTTAATATATACATTTGTGATTCCTGCAGTCCTCTGTTGGTGCGTGCATCACGAGTATTGTGTTTCTTTGAACACAATACATTAAAATTCACCTGAGAGGAAATGATTTCATACTGCAACGCTAAGCTTGTGTGTTGCACTTTTAGTAAAACTGGCTTGTGGTTTCACTGGTATGGTTTACTGGACCACTAAAATGGAAGCAAATCATTTTAATGTTATTAGGAGTAAGTTTGATCCGATGACATGGCCCTTTAACACTCCTGTTGTCTTCGGGGTCAAAATGACCCGCCACTGTGTTAAAAACCCCTATACACAGAATATGAGGACAACAGGAGGGTTAAGAAAAGAACAGCTTGGTAAAACGTTTACATGACCAACTGTGTGTAATGTTCCCAATATATTGAACCCAAAATCAATGGACCAAGTGGATGTCCCACAAGCACAAAGCAAGACAACAGTAGATGAACCCAATATGTACAACAGGAATACTTATCACATGTCTGAAATGTTTGAAATGTTAGGAAATTAACATTGAATATAATCCTTGATGTTCACAAGTTTCAATTCAGAGCAGTTCAATTTAATTTATGTAGTGCCAAATCCAACAGAAGATATCTTAGGGTACTTCTCCTAATGAATTAGCAGCGGTTGTGTGCTGATATTGTGCCGTGCCCACCTGTCTCTCGCAGTAGGCCTTCATGAGCTTGATGAGCGGCGTGTGTCTTTTGATCTTGAACTGCACTACAGATCCATCCTGACCTGCTACCTTCAGGTTTATGTGTTCATTGTTTTCTGTCTTCACAGCTTCCTGTGAGATAGAGGCAAAGAGAGAAATATTTAATCAACAAATGAGTACATCAGCATGCTCTCATTCAAAAATGGAAGTTTCAATTTGCTGTTTAAGCATTATAGATGTTGAGAGTTGAGGTCCCGTTGTTGTTATTATAGATTGGACACTTTTTTTTCCCAGGTGCTGCATTTTTAGACCATTGTTATATTTAAAACGCTTCTGATCTTAGCGTCTCATAAGCTAAATAATTAATAAAAACAAGCAGGATTAGATGAATAAGTAACAGCTGCTTACTTAGGATTGGGTTTTCTTCCCCATGTCAGAGTAAGTAAAACAGCATAATTACATACATTGTGAAACAATAGACATTTCAAATCTGACAGAGATCTTGTTGTATTAGAAGTTGCTTCAGGCAATGTTGTAAATAAATGCGCATCTTCTAGGTAACACTAAAGTTTCACATCACTGGAAATTAGTAATTGATTTACTGGGTTACTCAAAAACAGTCCCTTCCGAGTGGCAACGTCCTAAGAACGTGATTGCTAAAATTAGTTGATAGAATATGTTTTAGTCGATGTTAAATATTCATCGAGGCACACACTCCGGTTTATTTTTGCCAACCCCAAATCAGGACAAGTTAATGCCACCGTCTGATACAGACATAACCAACATGCACACATGAACAAACAAGTAACAGAATAACCCTACACACATTTATGAATTAAAGCATGCACTGAGGCTGAAACCAGCTGGCTCGCCGTGTGTTTGTTTGTGTGTTTGTGTGTCTCTCTCTCTGTGTGTGTGTGTGTGTGTGTGTGTGTGTGTGTGTGTGTGTGTGTGTGTGCTCAAGCAGAAAGCGGTCTACGCGCACGAGAATGCGCGTGCACAAACCTTCCGGTCTATCAAAGTAGGTATAACGTTAGCTAGGAGTTCAATTGTGGCTTGCAACTTAAGGGAGGTAAAACCAAGCATTTGAAAATGTACGTTTTTTTCTATGCCACAAACCTAGTGAAACAAAGTCATATTTTAATGCATTGTAGGGACACTCACCTTAGGTTTTTCATCAGCCATGGTCACTCTTTTTGGCGCTTCTCTATGCTGCCACACAAAGAATACGAGTGCGCGCACGTACTCGCTCCAGTTAAAATTATCCAAACAGTACGTGCGCGGCCACGCGTCAGTGCGCGTACAGTGCACTTCGCTTCCATTGGCTACAGTTAATCACGAGGATAGAAGCGCAGTCTGGCGATGGGCGGGAGAGTCCAAATGCGCGTTATAGAGGAACTCAGCTACACATGCACGCGCATACTGTTGTTTTGTCCTTACTGTTGTCCGGTTTGTAGATGAAGAGTGATCACAACAATATGACCTTTGATCACCTCCATTCATTTCCCTTTGCGTCTCTTTTTTAGCCCTATAAATCACATTCTCTGGCCCATACTGTTTTTTTTTCTATGATGAAGGTGCTCAAAAACTATACTCATAACTTTACGCAAAATTACGTGTTTTGTTTGTATTAATGAAATCTTAACCATGACTGAGCATTTTCCAATTAAAGTATGAACGATATAGCTGGAAATCGAGAGAGAAAAACAGTTGTAATTTTTTCCTGGATGTGAAGGAGACTTGGTTACTTAAAACTTTACAGTTATCGATGTACCTATGTTTATCTATCAAATAATGGTATATTTTTAGTTATCTAGGTGTGAGTTTGGAACAAACCACATCGTGAGCCGATCAAATGGAAAAACAGGCAGTAGAGAGGGCAGCCTTTTCATGGCGTCATGAACGTGCACCGTGAGGGCTTTACACTGAACGACTGAGGCGCGTAAAAAACATCACACTTGTAGTTCATGGCGTCAAGCGTTTATCTCTGATTATATGGTCCTTTTTATATTTTGTTATATTGGTTGTAGTGTATCGTGATGGAGGAGGTAGACGTTGATCCGGCAATTACAGTAAGTAACCGCTGTAGCTTAGTTTCTTTCCATCCAGCCACTAAATAGCATTGCTACCAGGCTAAATGCGTTTCAGCAACCCATTTAAAAAGTCACATAACGTGTGTCAAAACACATTATGGATAATATCAGACAAGTATGTAGCTAGAACAAAATAGATATTTTTACATGTTATGGTATTGTCGTGTTAAACCTAGCTAAGAAATAGGTAAAACCCCAACAGTATGCTAAACCGTTAAATTCCAAAATATTACAATGCACTCTCTGGCTTTATTGAATTAGTCGACTGGAATCATGCGCACTAAGTGTGTACAGTGTAAAGTAATATACATATTTATAGCTTGACAGCATATAATCTTGTGAGTGTGAAACTTGACAAACAGTCTTTGTGTCAAAACTCAATGTATCTCTTATTCTACTTCCTTAAATCGATATGCCAAACTAATCGCTCTTGAATTTGCGGTGACGTTGCGTTGTTCACTCCATAAATTATGTGTAATGATCCTGTACTTCTCATTAACCCACAGAATATTCCTGCAGCCAGTGATGGGAAGCATTTGGGATTCGCGTGGGGTCCAGGTGATATCCTGGTGTATGAGACCCTTTACAAAACATCAGGTGTGTATAGATATTATTACCCTTTCTGCACTTGCATACTCTTGCCCCTCTCTTCTCCATTGTTACATTCTTACCCTCTTATGCATTTTGTTTCCAGGTGCTTCAGGAACAGCTTGTCCATTCATCCATGAGGTCAGGAAAGATGAGGACATCTATTCCCCAATTTTACGCAAACTCTTCAATGAGTCACATCACATCTTTGTTGGACTGCAGACAATTCGAGTGGACGTCCCCAGCAAGAACAAGAAACCCCAGTAAGGTCTCCTTTGCATGTAACCATAAATTATTTCAGTAACATAACCTTTGTTTGAAAAGGAAGGTAAAGCACCCATATGATGTATGATTGCGCATCATGATTTTGCCAAACCTGTTTCTGTCTTGCTCCTTAGATTTGTCAGCATCAGTAAAAACTATAGATCCGTGATACGAGCCTGTATGGAGGAGCTTCAGCAAGTTGCAGGTCAGAATGGAAAAAAAATATTTTTTGTCTACCTCTCACAAAGGAATAATCAAATTAATTTTCTTATTTTTCCTGCAGTATCTACAAAAGATGCAGAAGTGTCCACGCAGTATGGAAATCAGGTTTGTACAACTAATTTCAGCTGTGCCACTAACTTGTAGATACATGTAATTTCTTATTTAAAATTTGAACTGTTAGACATACAAGAGGCCATATGTGTACTTGTTTCTGAGTAGGGTTAGGCAATATTTAAATGTTAATATTTAGTATTGTCTTGTGGAATTGCATTGTGATGATATGATCACAAACAACCATGGTAAAATTTATACTAATAAATTACTTTTAATTTTAAAACTGTGATATGTGCGCAGCAGTCAGGGAAAACAATTGATGCTATAGTGCTGATGGAGAAGAGGAGGTCACACAGATTTTTGAGTTAACCTCAGACTTTGTTTTGTTTTAACAGGTGTCAATTCTGTTGGCCATAGAGCTGATCTGGAACCTGTGTGAAGTGCTGTTCATTGATGCTGCCCCTGGTAAGATATATGGCCTAGAGTATATTTTGCAATGTTGAGACATTAGTTGACTTTGAGATTGTGAAAGCATCCAAACCAACAAGTCAGTGATGTTTGTGTCTGTGTCCTCAGCGGGTTCCCTGTTGCTTCACCTCCTGGATTGGGTGAGGCTACATAAGGCTGATGTGGATGAGAAGGCCAAAGAAGTGCTGCAGAGTGAGAGCCCTGCTGAGCACCATGACTACTGGAATGTGGTAGGTGCAACATATTCACCTGTCTCTGTGATGTGCTATATTATGTACCCCCAGTTCTAGGTTTTATTGTCTGTTGCAGCATACTGTTATAACTTTAGCAGGAATAAGCCGCCCATCAACAGAGAAAGTGACAGGAAACATGTGAAATCTCTGCAATGTTTTTTATGCTGTGCAGGTTGTGAGTTATGTGCTACAGGGCAGACTGGAAGAAGCCAGACAGATGCTGATGAAGCAGGCCACCCTCCATCCTGCTAGCAGGAACATGTACAAACTGATGGACACCCTCCTCAGCAAGATGCCGTTCTACAATGTAAGATCATTTTTCAATCGTTTATTTTGTTGTGTAGCTTTAGGCTTTGGTCACAATGCAAAACAATTGGATTTGTATTTCAAATCAGACCTTTTAAGACCCAATTTATATAAACCTCCCTGAACTTTCTATTGGTAACCTCTCAGCCGGGTGGCACCCAGACGCTGACAGAATTTGATGTGAAGTGGAGACACTGGCATGAGGAAGTGGACCGCTGCCTTCAGGATAAGTCTTTTGCCATCAATCAACACCTGGAGCTTATTTGCAAGGTCAGTGACCCTCTGCCCTAATTAGCCCAAGCTGGTGTTCATCTACTTTCTAAGTATATGTGACATGATGAATTGTGTTTGCTATTGGAGCTCCTGTTGGTGTTTAAATGTTCGCTGGCCTGAGCACTTAAAGCTTCCAGAATATGAAGTGCTTTTTCACAGCTGTTATTTATCCAACGACATTAAACATGCCTTTTCATCTAAATGTAGATCCTAGTGGGGGATGAAGACACTTTGCTGGAGCAAAAGGAACTGCTGAGCACTTGGTACCACTTCCTGGTCACCAGACTGCTCTTCGGCCACCCCACAGTCAAACCCACAGAGTTACATTACTATGCACAGGTACTGTACACTAACTGCTGCTGAACTATTCAACATTTAAACCCACTGTTGTGTAATGTGTGCATGTTTGTGTGTGCTCTCTGCAGTCATGCCTGACCATGTTTCTAGACGCCAGGAGTGTCCCAGAGCCCCTGGACAGCATCTTACTGGCTGCTTTTGAGTTTGACATCCATCAGGTCATCAAGGACTGCAGGTAATGTTTTTACATCCATCCACATATTCATATACATACAAATTGTGTAGAGGCCACATATCTGTTTATGAATTTTACCTCATACAACACAGCATTTACTCATTTCTCCATTGTCTGTCCCTTCAGCATTGCTCTCAACAACTGGTGGTTTGTGGCCCATTTGACAGATCTCTTGGATCACTGCAAACTTCTACAGTCTCACAACTTACAGTAAGTTCACTGTCTGGTTGTGTTTTTACTGGCATACAGTTTTAAACCAGAGATAAAAAGATATCACACATTTCACATTTACAATATCATTACTATGTGTATTCAGCTTTGGCTCCAACTTGAGAGAGTTTCTGCTTTTGGAATATGCTTCTGGTCTCTTCACGCATCACAGGTATGGATAATTGTACTTATGATATGTGAATCGTTTTCATTTTGTAAATGTAACTATTATATTTTATCTGTTTCTCACTCTCTTGATTCAGTCCTAGTATTTGTCCGTCTAGTTGACACAAATGCATCAGGATATCATGATTGGGCTCTACATATTCCTTGTCTTCTTTCATGTGTTTGTATTAAGTCTTTGGCAGCTGGCCGTGGACTACTTTGACCACTGCCCGGAGTTTGGCCGTGTTTACCTGGAGCTGCAGATGGAGCGCGTTCCTTTAGACACAGAGCGTAAAGCCCTCAAGGTGCTCAGGATCTGTGACCAAAGGCAGATGTCAGAGCAAGGTAGCACTTTTCTCTCAGAGTTCCTCTCTCATTGTCCCTACACCCGTCTACCTGCCTGTTGTTTTTGAGCCCATTTATTTTTCCTTAATCAGTGCGAAGTATCTGTAAGGTGATGGCAATGCGGGCTCTGAGAAACAACCGACTAGGCTCTGCTCTCTCCTGGAGCATCAGGGCTAAAGATGCTGCCTTTGCCACCCTCATTTCAGAGAGGTTTGTGATCTCAACCAGGTTTTTACCCTTCAATAGTTGAGCTGATCCTACTTAAATAGCTTTGAGTGTTATCATTGTCCCATGAGTTCGTTTTTATCTTTCCATATGAGTGCTTTGTTGTTTGACCTTCTTGAAGGGCAAATACTCACACTCATCCTCCTTAAACCTGAAATATAGATACATCTCATCCCTCCTCTTTCTTAATGTTTTTAAAGTGTATGTGTGTGTGTGTGTTAGGTTTTTACAGGATTATTGTGCTAGAGGGACCTTCTCTGATCTGGACCTTATAGACAACTTGGGCCCAGCCATGCTGCTCAGTGACAGGCTCACTTTCCTTGGTATGAACAAGGAACACATACACACACACTCGCACACACACATGCATACACTTTAACTTTAAATACAATGCTCTCACAAAGTCAATCCACAACTCGAGTGAGAAGCGATCGATTAATTGTGTCCTCGAGAGCTTCCCTTATAATTTCTCATAGGATGTCACATGACAGTTAGACACAGAAACTTGTTTTCACACAGAGGTAGAGAAGTACAGAAAAAGCACTTAATGCAGGAGCATGTGACAGCGAGTTTTACTGGAAGAATATCAATGAAAAATGTATAGAAACTGCCTACAGTCAAAAGAAATCGCCTTTCTTATAACTAGATCTCTATTTTTTGGAAATTATGAAGAGAATATGCAACTAATTGTTTGCCAGATGTTTAATAACTGAAAAGGACACAAAGTCTCCACATAATCTGAGAGCTGACTTCTCATCCTGCAAACTGTCTGCTCAGTGAAGTTATGCTGTGCTGTGTGATGTGTATGAGAGATGTCTGAAGCACTGTGAAGCAGAGCAAAGAAGAACTGTTTAGTAATGGTAGATTCGTTGTAAATAAGAGGACAATTACTGCGGATAAAACTTGTACTTTGTCATTACATCAATGTCTGAGTACACATTTTTGACCATCGCAGTGTTGAGGTCTGAAAACATTGCTTGTCATTCCCAGGGAAGTACCGCGAGTTCCACAAGTTGTACGGTGAGAAACGGTTCAGGGAGGCAGCTAAGCTGCTCCTCTCCCTTATGACAGCCAAGATCGCCCCCCAAAGCTTTTGGATGACTCTGCTGACCGATGCCCTGCCGCTGCTCGAGCAGAAAGAGGTCAGTCTACTGAAATATACACACGACAATTTGTGTTTGTATCTTCACTGGAATTTTGATTTGTTCATAAAATTCTTAACCAACTTAGCATTTGATGATGGTCAGGATTATGTGTTGCTTCTTTGGATCAATGTTTGCGTCTGCATGGCTCTCAAGACTGTATGCTGATGTGAATCGGTACTACTTTCATACCGCCATTTCTATCTTTACTGCAACAAATCCCATCACATATTGTGATACAGTTTTAAATCTATATCGTCCATCTCTGCTATGTTATTAGAACAGTTGCTCCATACAGAACACATGGCTTTTGTTCGGTTCTTGGCTGACTATCTGTCCTCCGCAGCAGCTGATTTACATTCCTCATGTATCTCGTGATTTGTGCGCATTCCTGTGTGGGCATGGTCCTGAGGTTCAGCACACTTCATCAAGCTGGACAGATGCTCATGGCTGTTTGTGATATAGTGCGTGACTGTGGCTGAAAAATACATCTTCAATTGTTAGTCCAAAAATACATTTGAGTTGGTCAAAACAATTTTTTATGAAGAATACATTAGTTCGCACAATGTTTCCTAAACAGACTTAAACTACTGTCCAGCTATAAAATGGTTCAGACGTAAATGTTACATGAACTTTGTGCTCCCTGTCGTCATGTTAGATAGAGGAGAGGAGGTTGCTTTTGCTGTGTTCACAGTCTAAGTTTGTTTATCTTTTAGGTGATTTTCACAGCAGACCAAACCTATGAGCTGATGTTCTGTTTAGAGGAGCTCACTTCCTCATCGAACACCACAGCTCCCAGCACAGACAGTCTCATGCAGGTATGCATCTCTTCACACTTCCTTAATCTGTCTCAGATGATGCTGTTGCTCTAATGTTTTTCAGTTTTCTAAAGAAACTAGCTTTCAGTTTCGGCTAGACTGTCCACAGTAGAAATTTGCATGTAACAGAAGTGATTAATATTTTGTCATGTTGACTTACATCTAGTGTTACATACAGGATAAACGATTTTGAAACCAGTTCTACATACAGGATCAACATTCAACCCCAATTGTTTTTCTTTTGGGTTTCACACCTGGGTGTGGGGTTTGGATTGTCATTTCAGGAGGAAGACATAGAGAAGACCAAAGTGGATCTCCTGCGGCTCGCTCTGGCCAGGAATCTGGCTATGGCTATCGTCAATTAAGGCACAGTGGAAGCATGAATGGTGACATTAACAAGAAAGCTCTTCTTTTGCGTTTTTGTACTGTATATAAATTTCAAGTAAAATGTGCTCTTTGATAATAAAAACTTTGATGTACAAACCTTTCAGTAATCCTTTTATATGACAAGTTTAAATAACTGAGAATATCACCCATCCATTGACTGAAATGTTTATTTCATGCAGCAAACAAATGGTACATCATACAATATGTACAGACTTTGTACTCTCCAAATATCTACACGTCACATGTTCACGTAAGTTGCCATACAACCAACAGGTACATTACATTACATACTATGTACATTCAACACACAGCTCTGTACATCCCACATGAAGAGGAACTACCAGAGCAGTTCCACTCCATCCCTCTGCTGCACCTGCTGAAATGTTTCACTTTCAACCAAACAAATTTGAATCTAGATCTTTCATTTCACATTTTCTAGGTCCAGTGATTCATTGATATACTATAAAGCTATATAGTAATACCAATACTGATAATGGTCCAGGAATAAACGTATTCAAAAACATAACAAAATACTGATAACTCATTCCTGACTGCAGTTAAAGAACATGATGGAAATGTTCTTTAACTTTTGTTTGCTTTCAAAAGAAAAGTAAAATGGAATAAAAACAGTGTTGAACTCAGCAGAATTGGGTCATAATGACATCCGTGATTAGATTATCACTTAAAGTGCTCTGCGTTGTCTACCAATAACAAACATGGTCACATTAGCTAGTATAATTGTTGAACACTTTACTTAAGAAAAACAAAATGATTCACTTAAATACATGAAGCTATTGAATATGTGACTCCATCTTAAGAAATCTACTAGATCCTTTCCAAGTCTCTGGACATATCAAAGTATATTTTCTGTGGGCAGGGTAACCAGCTCATCCACAGAAATACATACATACTTGTCTCTAAGAAGTAAATCCCTTCTCAAATATTTGGTAATGCTGCAACACATCACATCAGTCGGAGGCTCAAATGAACTCGTTTCTAGTAGTCCAATCAAATCTGTTATTCATCATGGGAAAAATACATTAAAATGTCTAAATAAGTATCATTTACTTGTAAACATTGCCGTCTTAAATTCCAGTGTGTAACTGCCGTGTGCTAGCTATTTGCAGAAAAGTCTACGCGCATTGAAAAAATTAAACCTGTGCTGGTTGCTGTTAGCTTCATACTGACAGAAATGACTGGTCAACAAATGAAAACGGAGGAATTTGAAGCTGAAAGGTAGAGTTATTGTTACTGTAATGCAGCTGATTTTCTCCACTGTTCCCTCCTTGAGATGGATGTGACCATACACACCTTCATAGCGCATGAACTGGACTGTCCCTGCTGAGTGGTAGCAGGTCTGCACACTGCTATAGATGACCCCATGTCTCTGTTGGGGGGAACTGGTCAACCTCCCCAACCTCGTTGCATAGATGATCTCCAAGTGTGAAAGCCAGCTTGTAGCGTAAGCGCACCTTTTCCTGCAAAGACACACATAAAAGATCTTTTATTGGTGACAAAAAAAACTGTGAGATATTACAGAAAGTGTTTGAATGTCACTTGCCTTTGTCGGATTGGCCAGTAACATGATCTGGGTAATAGAGGCAGGGGATAGGATGGGGTTAAAAGGTGCCAGTTCTGCTCCTGATGGAGGCTGCAGCTTCACTTTCATTGACTGGTAGAGGATGAAAGGGAAATCATGTTCCTTTTTAACAAACACACACATGACAGGCAACATGGGGAGAGTGGTGGGAATGACACGCATAGGTTCGTTCTGTTACAGTGTAATGACATGAAGCAAATAAAAGACAATGGAACATATGAAAGAATGCAGGAGCATCTCTACCTTAGGTACAGCAGCTTGTAGTACCACATTGTTAACAGGGAGAGGCGCTGTATTGAGCATGGACACCACCATTACCAACACGTCAGGTCTGCCGGGGGGAGAGTCAGATGCAAAGTTGAGCAGCACTCGAACGCCGTCCTTATCGTAGGCCGTGACAGGCAGCACTTTACCTGAGGAGAGACAAGACATTCAATGAGGAACCGGCAGACATGAGCTGTCCAATGTGTAAGACAGACCCCCTGATCTTACGTTCCTTGTAGAGGTACAGTCACGTTACTGTACCTCTATGAGGATCATAGACTCAAATTTCTCAAAGTAAAGTTTGCAGTCCACATGACAACTAAAATGGAGAATAATTCTCCTCTTACTCGGTCTGATGGCCTCCAGAGGAACATGCACATCGCTCAGGGAGATGTCTGTTGCTCTTGCTGGGCTGGCATGGAGGGAGGGGTGGCAGGGGGACAGAGAGCGGAACAGCGGGCTGCCTGGGGCTGAGCTGAGGCTCTGGGTCTTGGCGTGGTTGAGGGCAGGCGAGCCGGGCATTGTGCACTGCAGAAGAGAGGCTGAGGAGGCAGAGTCCTGAACAGGTATCGGGGGGGGTCTTACTGCTGTAACCCCAAAGCTGCTTCCCATCGTCATCTGAGTGGCAAAACTGAAAATCATATGTTACAACAATATTTGTGGATTGTTAAGTATTGATATATATTTATGTATGAATTACAAAATTGAAAACGGTTAACAGTATAATTTTACAAATCCCAGTTTAATATCGAGTGTACTAATGCACAGGATCAATGAAGCAAAGTTATTTTAAGTCAAATTTATACCTCTTGTGATCTGAGAAGCCCATCATGGCCAGATCTTGCAGGTTCTGGAGGCTGTGTATGGTGACGGCTGGTTCAGCTGCGGGCAACACTGGACCGGATCCAGCGACACTCCCAAACACATCCAGGTTTGATGCTGGAGCCTGCAGGGGAGGTGAGGAGATGAACACTTCACCCCATCACACATAAGGCTAAAACGTCATTTAATGCTCTCAAAACAACTTACCTGCAAGGAGCTCCACTGATTGGACACTTGGTTCAATTTGGGATTTGACTGTCCGCTCAGAGAGGTAGGGGCGTCATTCAGTCCTGCACGAAGCATTTCGTCATCACAAGGAAAAAAGTCTCTTTCTCTTTATCTCTCTTTAATACTGCTTTGCACATGACAAAACAGCACTTCAGTACATAAACGAGAATAGCTGAGAGCACAAGTTCTTTGACAAACGAGATCAATGAAATTATTAATAACTTCTAAAGTAACAATGAGGATGTAATACCTAGACACAGCAGCTCATCATCAAGGAGAGAGAGTGCCTTGCAGGCCTTGTCGAGTGGGGGGTGACTTGGGCTGCTGCCCTGACTGCCATGAGAGCCACCCATGCGTTTCGGAGGAGGCGGCAGGGCGGGGATCGGGGAGTCCATGCGAATGGCGGAGAGGGGATTCGAGGACAGTGAGGGAGGGGCAGCAGGTTGAGGAGGGCTTGGAGTGTCAAGACCAACAAGGTCAATCAGTGTGTCTGTGGTCTCTGTTGAATGTGTATGGCAAAGAGAGGAGAAGCAGGTGAATTGATTAAATAATCAGGATGTATGGTGCATAACAGAATGAGATTATACATATAAAATGCCTAACCACTCTCTGTGTGACCAGCTGTGGACGGAGCCTCTTCACTGTCACCATTGATCTGCAGCCCTTCAACAATCTTCTTGTAAGAGTTGATGACCCTGGAGAGGTCATCGCTGGCCTGCAGGATGTCACCTGAGGAGTCATAGATCAGAGGTTACAGATACCATACAGTGGAATAACAAAGCTAATGCACCAAGATTCACCAATCATTTGAAACGTTATACACCTCTGGTCTCCTAACTGGGCTCGGTCACGTTCACTTGTCCCATAAGAGAGAATAGACTTAGAATCTAGTCTTCTTAAAGGCGGAAGTGGCAAAGTCGACATGACACAAATCCAGGAAATGACTCTCCATGGTCTTTGGTGACATGATCAAATATTGAGCAGACACAGACACAAACAAACACAAAACAAATTTGCAAACCTAAATTGGTGTCATTGTCCTCTGCCTCAGTGGCCATTTTGAAAGCAGAACGCCTCAGCTTGTCACATCGCTCGTAGAGTTCCTGAGAAAAAAATACAAAGGCGGTTCTGTATAGGTTGAATGCAGTTGTGACACAAGCGGACTGCAGTTTCTGGAGTTGGTTCATTGATTTAAATATAACAATACTAACATGAAGAAATGATTATACATTAAACAACATGTCTCTGCCTAAAACTCAGTGACTCATTTGACATTGTCATGTCAACTCAAATGAGTGGCACATGTACAGATGAAAAATAAAATTGGTTGTTTCAAAACGTTTAACGTCACTTTAAAGTCACTCTGAAGGAGAAGTGAGCTAATTGGATGATTTCAGACAAGACCAGAGTCGTTTTGGGTTTTTAAAGTATATATATATGCATTGTTGCTTGATGTGCGAGGGAACTATTCTAGTTTCTTCCCTGTAAGTTAAAAAACATAAAAACATGATTTATCATCTCTTCGGTGTGTGTGTGTATGTGTACAAGTAGGGACACACACCTTAATGATCTCCTTGTCTGAGTCAGTGGAGCTGTCTTTATTGTAGTGGGACAGCATCTCAGTCAGCAACTTGACATTGATGTTAACTTCTTCCAGTGTGTGCATACGCTTCGTGACCTTATGCACCCGTGCCTCATCCTGGCAAATACAACAAGACACAAATTGCCCCCCCCCCCCCCCCGGAAAATAGTTCAAAAGCAGATTGCAGGTAGAAAATTCAATCAAGCCACACCTGTCATATTCAAAGAGTTTTGACATCTCTCACCTCTTTCACCATGTTTTTAATCAACCTGTTGGCTTCCTGGAGGTCTTCTGGATTTTTACTTCGGAGAAGCTCAGCTAGTAGCTACACACACATATACACACACATGGACACACACACAGATCAGTTTTCTGTTGCATAAAATTGCATATTTTACAGCATGTGGACAACACATGTTTCTGGACATGGAACAAAGGACTTTGATAAATTTGTCAGGGAGATTCAAAAAGCTCCAATTTCTTTCCGTTGCATACTATGTATATGATGATGGTGGCCTCCAATTCTTGGAAAAGATCTTAATCACTGCACAGATATTGATGAAATATTGTGCAAACATGAGCGATTTCAATAGCTACCAGAGAAGGTTTTGTTTTACTCTGATCCCTCACCTTTCCCATGTCTTCGTTGTCAAAAACGGGGTGTTTGGGTCGTGTCGGGGGAGAGGGAATCAAAGTCCTGTCCAGAGGCAACTCTGGGTCACGTGTCACAAGCCCTGAGGAGAGTGCAGACTGGATTAACATGGTTTCTTTAATGTACAGGTCACATGTAAAATAAGCAAGAGGAAAGAGAAACAAAATCTCAACAAACCCTGTCTTCTCAGTGTCTGATAGGCTTCACCGATCTTGACTTCATTAGGGAAAGCAACAGTCCAGCTGTACAGCATTTCTACAATCTTCTTCTTCACCTTCTCTGGTGCAGTGTCGCCCATGTACTGGAAATTATGTAAGAGGGAATCGGATAGTAGAACATACAATCAACTTACTTTTATTATAACTGACTAGGGCTGAGCAATGAATCCAAATATGGAAAATTAAATCATAGGTGTTATCAAAATACCGCTTTATATTAAATATAGTTGTGCTGTAAAGTTTTCCTGACATTCTCATCATATTCTAAGGAAATAAGAATATATCATTTGTTTTTCAATGCAAATGAATGAACAATGGTCCACTTATCATTCCCCCTAATATCAGTCAAAATGAATGCAATCAGATATGTTTCATTCATCATTCAGCCCAGTTTCCAGACCCAGTAAAAGCCTGCTCACCTTTGGAGAGACAACTTTAATCAACTCGTTCAAAAATCTGTATTTTCCCACTTCATTATGAAACCTTCTGCCACAGTTCTTCATACATGCCTCCAACACCTGCGAACAAAATAATTCCAATAATTTGCGGAAATATTTGCTTCAGAGGTAGAAAAAATAAAAGCTGGATTGGTGGACCGGTTCTTACTGTCAGTGCCTGAATTGCTTCCCATTCTTGCGGTGAGTGGATTTTGTGGACAAGCAGCGTCACTGCTATCTGAGGACTGCAAGAAGGTATTCCAGATGAGAAACATTTTCTGGGGTGGCAACATGTTTTGCAAATATCTCACAGACTTACCCCTCCAGCTCCTTGTTGATCTGATCACAGAAACCTATGATGTACTCCCAGTCCTCCTGTCTATTAGTAGGATGGGTGGCTTTATCTGTGAGAAATACATTAACATTAACTTGACTAATGTTCAGGTCCATTATGTCATGCACTGTACATTCTAATCCTTCTGTTTAAATGCCTCTCGGTCATCAACATGACGATGCTGCAACTGATATCAAGCTTCCTCTTTTGTAACCACTGATGAATTTTCATTGTTTTGGGGAGAGCTGACTCATCCGTTTCCCATTAAATAGCTACCAGCTGTGTGAGTACAAGCTATTTGTGCAGCTTCATGTCAGTAAACAATCACAACATCAACTGAACTGTCAATGATAAGAAACACACTCAATATTCAAGCTCTCCACCCTGCTAATGATGCCCACAGCGGACTAGCGACCAAAACCAGCCACTGAAAAGCTGGAAAGCAGCGCTGACAGCTTCTAGACCGACAGATGTACTGCCCTGTAATTCGGACTCTTGTATATAGCTAAGAATGTATGTTATTTAATTCATAAAATGTCATTAATCACTCACTGAGCCAAGATTCGAGCGACTCGCCTTCCTGGTACGCCATAGCACTCAAAGCATCGCGAGATGTCACATGCGAGTGCCCGTGATTGTGGAATTATCGAATTATTTGCAACATAACGCCAATTATCTGGCAGTTTCATTAATCATTTTTCACACCGGCATGTAAAATTAAATCTGCGAAATTAAACGCAGATTTTGAATTATATCTTTAAGGCATCTGCAGAAGGTACTAACAAGTCTCTTCTGGGGTCCTAACTGACTCACATTTCCAACATGGCTGCGTCCGTCGCAGGACTTTTAAAACCTTGGACACCCAGGTACTGATTACATATAGAAATATCTGAAGAACTAACTGTTTTTGATAGCCAGTTGTATGGTATAATTATTCCGTCTGCAAACAATCAACCAATATAGTAATGTAAAGTATGATAGTGAGCTAGCTGTGTGTCAACTGTCATTCCAAGATGTAACATTCACGTTTTGTAATAGTGATGCTGCAAACAAAGCCTTTCTAAAACAAATACATTTTTTGTAATCTTAATGGGTAATCTGATAAGAGTCGATCAATTATCAAAATTATAATCGATTAATTTCTATTTTATATTCGTCTTTGGACTTGCAGTATTACTATTACTTTACCTTCTTACAGACTCATAGTCAGTATAAAAATAAGTACATATTGTATCAAGGGAAATTCCTTTTTCTGAAAACCGACAATAAACCTGATTCTGAAATACCCTCAAAAGAAAAAAGAAATCAGAAAAGAGCAGAAATTGACATGGAACTATTATTAGTTTGTGTAAATCTGATCTCTCGTGTTCGCAGAGTGTTGGTGGTGCGATGGAGCAGATACAACCCTTACTACCTGGAGCCAGATGTCAGGAAGGAGGCCTATGGCAGAGCAGACACGGAGCTCAGTGCAGAGGAGAAGGAGCAGCGGGATCTCAAAGCCCTTCGACCCATTAAGGCAGCATCGAACAGTGTCACCAGCTCTGTTTTTGACGATCCAGTCCTCAGGTACGACAAACACCGCAGAACATTGAAGTACTCATGTGCATGTGAGGTGGTTATCAGCTTTGTCCTTGCTTTTTCAGTAAATTCATCAACATGATGATGACAAATGGAAACAAGGTTTTGGCCAGAGAGATCATGACGCAGGTAAGAAATGACTTCACAGCTTCAAAGCACAAACTCATTTGTTATTGGTCTGATAATCTATGAATTACTGTCACTTACCAGACGCTGGAGAGCATAAAAAGGAAACAGGTGGAGAAATACCACAAAGCTGTAGAGGGGAAGAAAGAGGAGATCGAGTGTAACCCCTACACCATCTTCCACCAGGCTGTGGAGAACTGTAAACCTGTTGTTGGGCTGGCCAGCATCCAGAAAGGTGGAAAGTTCTACCAGGTGAGATCTTTTTTTATTACATGAAAGCTGTACGTCTCAAACAAATCTGCTGTTTGATATAGAAGGTCGGAACATTATTGAGTATGTAATGTTAATGATTACAACCTCCACCTAGGTGCCTGTCCCTCTTACGGACAACCGGCGTCGCTTCCTTGCTATGAAGTGGATGATCACAGAGTGCAGGGACAACAAGCACCGGCGCACACACATGTACGAGAAACTCTCCCAGGAGCTGCTGGCGGCCTCTGTGAAGGAAGGCAACGTCATCAAGAAGAAGTTTGAGTTACACAAGATGGCCGAAGCCAACAGAGCCTACGCCCATTACCGCTGGTGGTAGAACAGCCATGGGTCACCGTGGGAGTGGAGAGTGAAAGAGGCACTTCTGGACTTTAAGTGCTGTCAAGTCATTTGTTATGACAGACACTGTGTGTTGGCCACAAAGATCAAGAGTCAATAACAGAATTGGCACGTGAAGCGCTTCTGTAAATAGAGACACCATGAAGATCTTCAGGTGGGTGGACAACAGTGTAAAACTTACTGTAGGACAACAGTGATACTTAAAGGGTGTCACGGTTTCTCACTTTCTCTCTTCAGTCATTGCATTGTGCGCCATGCTTGAAGGTTTTGACACGCAATAAACACAGTAAACTAAATTAAGGAAAACAACTCAGATTTATTGGAACAAATGCATTTGCATTAAATGAACAGCCCAGCTATTAAAGGTGTGTAACCCAGTGAACTATGTAAACATAATAAACACATCGCAGTCAGTACTGTTCCTTGTCCCAACCTTTGATTAGCTGATTTTGTGGGTCATTGGAAACAGTTTGAGAACTCAACACAAACATGCTTCTTTTTTATTTTACCACTTCCAGCAGTTAAGTAGCAACATTATCACTCAACTGGGGTCGTGTGTTTGTCCACCTGGTGGCTGTTTAATGTTTGTAGCTCCTGACGAAAGTATTTGGCTCTTCAGCTGATAAAAGCTCCGCTATGTTCACATGTTGGCTGCTCGCTGTTTATTTTTAGATCTTTTTCTCTGAAAATAGATGCCTGCTCAGAGAGACAACGGAAACGGTAAAGTTACAGCCTGAAAGCTAAACAATGAGGTGAAACTCCCTGTAAAGCTGAAGGGAGCTGCAGAGTCACTGATAATTACTGCTGACTAAGCAGGTTAGGATTGTGCCAGCGCTGTTTTGCTTGTTAGCAGGATGCACAAAAACAACCAGATTTACACCAAACTCTGTGGAGAAGTGTAGCACGGGCCAATAAAGGAATCATTAAATATTGGGGCAGATCCATTTCACATAGGAAACAGCATTTATATACTCTAGCGTATTGGGTGGTTTGCGCTCATGGACCTTTGTTAAAAAACATGTTTCTAATACTTTTGCAAGTGCGACTAGACATGTCATGGCTTCAGTTGTGGAGCTGCATGTAATAGAAGGTTGGGCTACTGGACTCTCTACTTTCATAACTACCAGCTCTGACAGCACTGAGACTTGGTTATTTGTAATTCTCTTTAGGAAGTTAGAAGCATCTAGGGCAAAGTTCTGAACCTGACTGGGTTCTTCAGTTACTTTTCAACATGATGATATTTGAAATATCTAATGGAGATGTATGATATGTAATAATCAAATCGTTCTTGGGGTTCCGGCTTTTAAAATTTGTATGTAATCGTTTATGAAGTATCTTTTGAGTTTGTGTGTTGGCCAAAACAAAATAGTTGGCCATGAATACAGAAAGAATTGAGAGGTATAATAATTAGCTGCCCTGATAACATACAGTATATCACATACTTTCCCAGGCGCAGAGCATGCTGGAGGCCTTTCAGCTGTCACAGATTACAATCAACAAATCTAACAAACATTAAACTGAAGTCAGCTACAGTGGTACTCATGCTGGTGAGCAGGAATTTAATCAGAACAAGGGTTGGAAAATACTTCTCTCCAACTTTGTTCCCCGCCCTGCGTATGTATCAGGAGAAGAAAACACCTGCTCTTCTAGCACCTCGATCACTAACAGCTTAGACTTTAAGTCACCTGTGTCGATTGTTCTTCTGTTGGCAGGACTTGTCTACGAACCAAAAACGGAATCCAGATGTACTGAAAATAATTCAACTTCTTAAGTTGAACTGGTCTGTAGAAACATCAAATATGAACGGTTACCAATGTTTTGGTCTTTTATTTATAGCTCGACCACATCTTGCTTTTGTAACGAAAAAGAAAAATATGTTTATGTAAATACATTTCCTGTATTAAAACCACGATGTTTTATCTAACAAACCTGCCTCATAAAACAAGCTGCAAGTAAACAGTAACACAGGAATCCTACCGGACACATTAGTCAGAACTGCAATTCAAACTTCCAATACAATTTTAAGAATACAAAAATTAAAATACAGATTGGAAATGAATTTAAATATTGGTCACACCATTAAAAGGGTAAAGCAAATGCCAATCAGCTTATATCTGACTGCAACGTCTGTTCCAACTTTGGATTTGGTAAGATATAAGCTGGACAGTGAATGTTTTCTGAAAACAGGAATGCCTGCAAGATAAAAAAACAACATAAAAATAACTTCTGCTTCTCTAGCTGTGATAAAAAGTTGAACTTCTTTTAAACAAAGTTCACCTGGATGTGGCTAAACCTCGTTAACTGAACTTCAGCGCCTTGAGAACTATTGCACTTTTCACATCCACGGCATGGTGTCTCACGATTTTCAAACCTAGTTATAATCCAGCAAGGTGAAAGTCTTTTTACAGGATGAAACACCATCACTTTTCAAAACCCTCCACTGACTACCTGGAGGATGCTGCTGTCCCTCTTGAAATTGCTGGTTTTATAATCACTGGTGGCAGAGGAGAGCTAGCCAAGGTGCTTGAAAGCTGGCTAACACCATTGTGAAACAGCTGCGGGGCACCCTTGACCTTGCAACTGTCTTAGTCAGCAATTTCACTGTAGTAGTACTTGTGCGCGGTGCCACTGAGCACCCAACCTCCAGCTCTGAACTCAAGGATCTCCAGCAGCAGCAGACGGGCCATTGAGGTGAGTCTGTCCTGGAGCAGGAAGCCGTCGCGCAGCAGGAAGAACAACTCATCCATCCGCTGGCTGTTCACCTTTTCCAGCTGCTCTCCGATACGATGCAGCTGCAGCACCAGACAGTCCACCTGCAAAGTTCAACCCACATGGCTTAACAATGTAACCATCGAAAGACTGACACCATCGTCTATCATCTGGGTAATGACTGAAATACAGTGATCACATGTGCAGGGTAACAAGGCTGTCGAAGCAGAGCACTTCCTTTGTCATCAACTGAAGCTGCTACACTAACACGTGACAGTTCTCTATTGTCTCCGCAGCTGCTCTATTGTTTTATCCTCTCAGTCCAGGTTCTAACTGATAAATGCGTTGTGGACTGTTTTTTTTTTCCCCAGTAGAGATTAAAATAAACCAATGATCCTACAGTTAAACAGATCAATATTCATGCAATGAAGCTGATAATCTGTGTGGAAAACACTGGCAATGGTGACAGCGGGATTATCCTGAGTATCCTGCTTTAAATGTCCTCAGAAAACAGCTGGAATGCAGCTGCACGCAACACAAACAAAGCTGGTGAAGCAGGTAATAAGGGATGTGCGCCAAAGAAACGTTGCATCTATACAACTGTTTAGACCACGTCGCCTAGATTCTAAAGGAGATGCACGAGGTCATCCCTTTAAAATCTAGGGTCAAAAATGAAATGGAACATTGAGAAACCCCTATTAGGAAAAAGTAATTATAAATATTGTAAATATAACAAGAGATGAAGTAATTATGTGCTTTTCCTCACCTCCTCTTCATTCATTAGAGCATCAGGTTGGGCCAGCCTCATCAGACAGTCATACACAGGATGGACCAGAGCCACCATGGGCATGTTGTTCACCTGTGACATGTAGGGAGAAGGTAGCTTCTGAATTTTTGTTCCAGACTATAGTTTCTTTTTCTTGCAGGTGAAAGCTGAGCACAGATTGTCACCAGAACAGGTTTGGCCTCAGTAAACTTGATGAGCACAATGACAATGGCCATAATCAAGGATGAAACCTACATCAAGCTCCTGCTGTACTAAAGCTGGACCTTGCAGGCTCATTTCAATAGCCTGGTATAGAAGCAGATGTCAAAGATGTCACATATAAGCAGGAACAAGAGTAGCATGTGTACAGTGAACACAACTTGTAGTCCGGATATAACAAGCTCAATTGAAATATTAAACAAAATGCATTCACAGCATATTGCAGATGTGTATATCCAGATGTTTTAACAGTCTAGTAGTTCATCATTGTTAACCTATTACGTTCTTTATTTAACCATCTCTTACTTTGAGGTAGTCGTAGATGTTACAGATGAATGTCACGAAGCAGATCCACTCCTGCAGCGAGCGCCCCCTTGTGTTCTCACGCTCCTTGAACTCCTGCTGGAGCCGGTTTAACAAGGTCCTCCTGAACACGTTTCCGTTGTTCTGCTTGGCCTCTGCCTGCACGAGATGACCAACAGGGAGTGAGGCCAAGGATAATAGGGAGTAGGGACAAGAAGTCAGGGAACTCACTGGTGTTGGTAAGCTGGCTTAAGAACGTCATGTTGCAGGAGTGCAAGCAAGCTAGCGATTAGGCATTGATAGGGTGAGAATGTGATCAAGGAGACTCAATCAGAGGTTCAAGTCTTTAATCCTTGAGCAGTGCTCAGTGTCTTACTGCTGAAAGTACAAACCTGCACTATGGTGTAGCAGATGCGTCCAGCCTCTTTGCTGAACACCTGGTCCTTCAAAGACTGATCCACAATGATATTGGAAACCTTCTCCAGGTTCACTGAACCTGGATCTGAAAGAAGATAGACATTACTAATCAATCACTTATAGTGTATGCTGAGGGTTGATGGATTTCTGATGTTTCAACATGTCAAAGGAATGCAGTACAGTAACAAGCTGACCTTTCAAGGCTGTTTTCAACAACATCTGTGTGTCCAGGTCAAAGGACTGGATCTTGTAGTCTTCGGTAGAATTTTCCATAATAGGTGGAAGCACCCAAAGTCTACCTGAGAGCTGTCACGCACTGAAGAGCAGACACATACTTTCAACTGCATTGTAGGCAAAACATGGTTTTAACTGTTATTTTAAGAGCTCTGCTTCCATCCACTGGGCCGCATATATTACAGGCAGAGAGAACAGGACAATAACCAACAGAATCCTGTACTGTCATCAAACTGGCTGCTGCCCACAGCTCTTTCACAGGGATAGGAAGGATTAACATGACGTGCGGGTCAACTGAAAGTCGCACGGTAACTTGTTACATCCAATAGACCGATTTAACGCACAACAACTAAATAACATTACATGATCAAACTCGGGTCAACTTAAAGTCGCACGGTAACTTGTTACATCCAACAGACAGACTTAATTCACAATAAAAAAAATGCAAATAATAAAATGCAATTGCTACATTGACATCTAGGCGTCACAGTACGTTAACCCATCACAACATGTAAAACGTACAGTAACGTAAATATTAATGTCACATTCAGCTAATGTTAGCTAAACGTCAACGTTGGTTACATATTTTGATTTATGGGTGTCTACAAATTACGTCGTGGCTAACTTAAACAACGTAATGAAAATAATAATAGTCATTAACACTGAAATAACACAAGGTTAGCTAGCTTGTGAGCTCTACACTATAAACCTGTGCAGACGAGTAGGAGACAAGTTTTAGAACAACACAAGCTTAACAAGGCGGAAGAGGAAAGGATAAATGTTGCATGATGAGCTAGTGGATTTTTCTTTATTAAATCGGTTACTTACATTTCAAAAAGAAGGTGCGAAAGTTCACCTATTCCACGTCAATTCTTCGCATAGTCGCATCGGCGTTGGTTCCTCCGGTTGTTTAGGAATAGTCACGTTAGAGGTAGCACACTTCTTCTTCTTTGGTTTTCCAAGAGATCCAAAAACAATGTTAAAGCTGCATGGCGCCACCCATGTGCGTCAGGATGGCTTTAAATAAATATGAATATCCTAATTCCAGATTGTAAAATAGTTTAGTTTGAATATTTTAATTCCTGTCATTTATTATCCCCTGTTTCTTAAAAAAAGTGATGCTCCACACCCCTTGTAGAAATAGACACATTATTTGACACAGCTTTCAAAGACGAAGTATAAAGACAAGATAGTTCCTCGCCTCTCCTCAACTAGGCAGATGTTTCCAGTAATGACTGTTTCTTCTGCCCTCTTGTGGTTACGGGTGGTAAATACATATACACATGAGGACAAAAAAAGAAAAGTTAAGAAACTTTTGGTTCATACTTATTTTATTAAATTAATTACAAAGCAGTGTCTTAACAAAAATAAAAATAAATAATAATACAAATACATTAAATATAAAGAAACTTAAGGCATTTCATCCTATATTGATATAATGATAACATAACGATATAATTCAGCTTGAACTCTTTGGGGTCTTGGTCTTTTTTTCAGTATGCAGGAGCCTCAAGTCTCTAACGATATATATATATATATAAAAAACTGTACAAATTCAGTTCTTTAAGATGAATAAGAAAATTACGCCCAATACTATTTGAATGAGTAGACAACTGAAATGGCGTTATATGATGACGAGATCATACAGCAAAAATAAATAGTGAAATAAAGGTTGAATGTATCACAATTTATTTGTCATCAGATTATATCAATTGTCTTTTATGGAATAGTATGAAATAAACATTTCAGTGAAGAACTGAAAAGTCACCTGGGACTGGTATCAAACAATGGGTCCAAGTGGGTGATAGCTGATATAATGTTATCAAGTAATCAAAACTAACTTCGTCAGAAAACATATGAATGAAACACTTAGATTTAATGCAATTATCAGCATTTTATGCAGATAGCATCATCTCCTCGAGGATTTTGCAAACGTACATGCAAAAAAATATATATACATACATTTACACTCAATACAAAGCAGAATAAACAGAGTTGTAGTTACGGGTTGTAACCACTGGAGGGCAGTTTATTCCAAAACCTCTGATCTGCATCGTAGCAGCGTCATATATAATATACATTTATATAAATGTATGCCTGTACATACATTATAGTTACATATACATTTATTCTCAGATTGGAAATAAATGTATATGTAACTATAATTTATGTAGACGTATACATTTATATAAATTGAGAATCTCAATACAATGCTGAATAAAAAGAGTTGTAGTTACGGGTTGTAACCACTGGAGGGCAGTTTATTCCAAAACCTCTGATCTGCATCGTAGTAGCGTCATATATAATAGACATTATATGTATGTATCGATATAAATTATAGTTACATATACATTTATTCTCAATGCAATGCAATTCAAGCAGTTTAAATATGCCGTGAAAAGGAATAATCATGTTTTTGTATGTAGTTTACGACGTGCTCAAGTGAAGCAGAGACTCATCTTGTCTCATATTTCTGCTTTACGTTTCCAGACGTCAGTCCACTGTGACTCCGGAACTAGTAGTAGCAATTCATGGCGCGGACTACCTGTGCTTGTCCTCTTTCGGATTGTACTCAGCGGGGTTCAGCAGTGAGCCTGTATGAAAGACCATTAAAATAAGGTAAGAACCTGGTTACCTGGTTCACCGCTGCAGCCAAGAACTTTCGTTGCACAGGGAAAAGCCGTTATTGTTGTTGTTAGCTTAGCTTGATCCCACTGTCCTCTACAAGTACATAAGTGTTTGTTTACATTTTTTCAGCAGCTTCTCATGCCGGTTACTACGGATTTTATAATATATATCAATGTTGTTATAGATATTGACATTTTGTAGTTATTTTAGGTTTATAGCGTATAAGGAAGATATAATAAATACTAGCTTATTTTGTTAGGTCGACACTCCTTTAAATGTTGTCTTGACAATATATTAACCAACCAGTCTTCTTCATGCTTAAAGGAAAATGTTGTTTTTTTAGCAAGTGAACATGACAGCATTAATTGTTACTGATTTTCGCCCACAGTGTTATTAACAGGAACCTGAGGCTTTGGAGACATGGTGGGCTTTGACCCCGGAGCTCAGGGGGAAGTTCTCACCACACAGAAGGCCGCCCTGGCTGGGTCCGCTGCTGGGATGGTCACCCGAGCCCTCATCAGCCCCTTTGACGTCATTAAAATCCGATTTCAGGTAATGAAGCATCAGTGTGTGTCAGCTCTCCCAGCTGCTGACACCTGCAGCCAGGGGAGAGGGGATGACTCAGATGTTACACCAGTACTCCACACATGTAATAATAATTTGTATTAATAGTTGGATTTTCATCATTATTTATTTCTCCCACAGCTGCAGATTGAGCGTGTGTCTTCTGCGCGGCCAGAGGGAAAGTACAGAGGCTTATTTCAGGCATCACGTTGCATTCATGCAGAGGAGGGCTTATCTGCTTTCTGGAAGGGTCACATCCCTGCGCAGCTTCTCTCCATCTGCTTTGGAGCTGTCCAGGTAAGGTCGGTCAAAAGGTCTTGTTCTTTTTTGATTCATCTGCAGTTGAAAAACACTTTCTGAGTGAATTACCACCACCCACTGATCTGGAGTGGGGACTGAGGATCTAGCAGGACCAGTTTTTCAACAATTATATACAGTCTGTGATATAATTGTTGTCTGTGAAGAGGTCATGCTTAGATGAAAAACAACGATTCATTGCTTCATGTTGCATTTGACTTCTGGAAACTCTATGACCTACAGCCACAATGCTTTCTAACCGTGTGTGTCCTTTACAGTTTGCCAGTTTTGAGTGTCTGACTGAGGTTTTCCACAAGATGACGCCGTACGACAGCCAAACGTCAGGAGTACACTTTGTGTGTGGCGGATTGTCTGCCTGCTCTGCTACAGTGGTCTGCCAGCCTTTGGACACACTGCGGACACGCTTTGCAGCTCAGGGAGAACCCAAGGTGGGATACGCAACTGCTAGCATTACTGTCACACATCAACTTGTAACGTTGCTCAGGGCGCCTCACATCATTTCCACAAGCTTTATTCACTCAAAAAGGAAATGTTTCGTTCAACTGTGCTTTTTTTTGCATTTCTAGAACCTGATGCTTATTCTGCTTCACGTGTCTTCACAGGTGTACAGGAACCTTCGTCATGCTGTGTCAACAATGTGTCGCTCAGAAGGAGCCCTGACATTTTACCGCGGCCTGTCTCCTACACTGATGGCCGTGTTTCCTTACGCTGGACTGCAGTTCTTTTTCTACAATGTTTTTAAAAACATGATGGCTCCGCCGCCCGGAGCCGGGAAATCAAGAGGTCAGAGGAGGTCTATTGTTTAATACACCACATGACATTTGCATACACATATACAGTAGTCCCAGTTTGAATCATGTTGCTGTTAATGTTCCATGTCAAAGGAAATCTGAGAAGTCTGATCTGCGGCAGTGGAGCTGGAATGTTAAGCAAAACGCTCACGTACCCCTTTGACCTCTTCAAGAAGAGACTGCAGGTCGGCGGCTTTGAGGAGGCCAGAGTTCACTTTGGACAGGTAAGACTTACATTGTCGGGGGCATATTTAAACCACAAATTCACTCACTCCATCCATACAGGTCGATTTGATATTTGCAGAGACCGTTCTAAGTACTGAACCACGACTTTAACACTACAAGTTAACTGACAGTATCTTCCAACTTGCTGCTCTGCACAACATGCACACAAATAAGCATATAAGCTAACTGTAGGTAAACAAACATAACCCCTTCAGTGAAGGTGGTGTGTGTTACTATTGTGTTTTCCTCGTGTGCAGGTGCGGCGTTACAGAGGCCTGGTGGACTGCATGGTTCAGATAGCCAAAGAGGAGGGCGTCCGAGGCTTCTTCAAAGGCCTCTCTCCCAGCCTTGTGAAGGCTGCACTGTCGACAGGCTTCACCTTCTTTTGGTATGAGTTTTTCCTCAATGCCATGCGTGACCTCAAGTAGCGGGAACGACCTCACCAAAGACGCAGAGGAAGGATAAGAGGAAGCGGTGGCACAATCACGCACACAGGAAGTCGACTCCTGCCTTCTCTTCTGACTGCACTTTCTCTTGTGTTTACATGTACCAGGAAAAATCTAACCTAACTTATTTATATTCGTGGTGTCATACAGAGTGTGTATTTAGTATTTCTACTTGAGGTTAACAGATGCTCCCTTTCAAATATAATAACATTTTAGGGTCAAACTGAACTTTGCACATTTTTAAGCTCTGATATTCTTTTCTCATTTTTAAGCCAGTCTGACTTTCGCCATCGTGGAGTTTCTAACGTTCTGTTGTTTAATTTGAAGAAGAGCAGCAAAATCTGCACTGGGACTGTACACAAACAAAAACACTCAGGCGAGTGTAATCTTGTACTTTGGTGGGAGTTTAGGCCAAAGAGTATCTGGTAGTATCTTCCGTGTCTGTGTGAACAAATGTTTCCATCATTAAAGTTGAACGTTTTTATAAAACTGTGGTTTGTGTGTGAATGTGTGTGATTCACTCGGAGGTCGAGAGGTCGAGTTGTTGGATCCCACCTTGTTAAGACATTAAAAATAAGCAGCCCGAGGTGATGAGATCACTTCCTTCGCCTGGTTTGAATCCATTCCCGTACTTATTATCAAAGACACCTCACACTTATTGATGCAACATTTTTATTCCATTCAACTGAATACAAAACCATCAATGAAATGAATATAGAAGCAAAACAACACATGAACAAATCTGCAAAAAACACAACATCCAGTGTGAGGCCGATAAAACACAGAGAACATTTAATTCACAACTATTTAGCTCCTGCAGTCAGAAATCATGCAATTACACGAGTCATTTAAAGACGTTGTGGCTAAGTCACAAGAATAAACACAAGACAGAGTCCAAACCTTTAAAATACATTACAGCAGTTTCACATCAGCAGCATCACTGGATATATTACTTCTTTTCTAGTACTGACATTTTACTGGCTATTTAATATTCATAGAGTATTTACAAGAATCACCCAACACCCGACTGAGAAAACAGTAATACTCAACTGATACAGTCACAGGCTGTCATAAGGTCCAATCACAGAAATAGAAGCACAAACCCCAGTTAAGAACGCCAGCGAGACTGATGCATAAAGGTAAAGCAAAAGATCTACAGATCTATACGTGTGCAGTCAACACATCTATTGAACACGCCCTGAGCTGGGGACAAAATCAATTGATATTCTGGGATGAAGCGTGTTTAGGAATGTACGCTACACTCAATCTGGCTAATTGGACTCCGCAGTGCTGACTCTGACTCATGGTGCTGGCTGGCCGTTTTCTGAGGAGGACGGGAGAAGGAGGAGCCTCCAGCTTTTATCGGACTCTCAGTGGAACCTGCGATACCTTTACACCTGCAGGGCTGGTTGATGTGCTCAGGCTGCCGGGTCTGTACCTGTGAAGGCAGTCTGCTGGCTGTTCTGGAAGACCAGCGAGTGGGCTGAGGGGGCGAGGATCACCATGACAGCGAAAAGTCTCCTTCACTTCAGCTGGCTGACGGGGGCATTGTGGGATGTGCTGGGCAGGCATCCTCTGCTGATCCAAAGGTCGAAGGGGCTCACGTGTGGGACAGCCCAGCTCTCATTCTGGCTGTGGACTGGAGTTCCAGGAGAAGAAGCTGGGCAGTTTGAAAATGGAATCCCTGCGGCCCGGATCCGGCAAGGTCAAAGTCTCGGGAGCTGACTTCTTCCTCGGACGCTCCTTTGGCAATGTCAGGAACTCGGGGGCTTCGGTGGAGAGGGGAGTGGACGGGGCACTGTTGGGCCCGCTGCGGGTGCTGGATGGAAGGAGGGTCTCGGTGATGGCGATGGCCGGGGGGAAGGTGCCAATCTTCAAGTTGGTGGCTTCCTGCGTCGCACGCTCGTACTCTCTGACCTCCTCCATGGTCATGTCTGTCGGGGATTACACATGAGAGTTTGATTTGTCGCACTTGAAATATTCATACAGATACATTCGCCTAACGTCACAGTGATGGGTCGCGGATTTTGGACAACTTTGGAAGGACCTCCAAAAGCTCCGGGTTTCATCACAAGGAAAAGCCGCAAAGCATCAAACGATTGTGAGCAAGAAGATCAGAGGAGGTTCATACTGAGGAGTTTAAATCCAATTTGTGTGCATCTGCAGCAGCTTGAACAAAGCCAATAATCCAAACACTTACGAGCGGCTGCCTCCAGCACAACGGTTGTAAAGCAAATTAAATAAAAATGCCTCTGAGTAGATGTGGAATGCAGGGAGCCCCCGAAGTCCTATCTTTGTGCAAGATATATCTTATGCGAAGATCTTCAGGACTTCAGTATGCACGAGATAAAAATATATATATTTCGAAGATGAAAAGAGTTGAATCCAGCAAACTTTTCCGTTTGTACTGAATGTATGCGGCTTTAACACCAAAGCACTGCCGTCACAAACACTTACCGATCCACTCATCCACCCAGGCAAAGGCCTGCTTGTGTCCTAACAGCAGGACATCCCGAATGACCTGCACAGAAATGACAGGAAAAGATGACAGAGGAAGGGAGGGAGGAAGTTTAAGGAGAGGAGACGTGAATCAGGAAGGGTTAACTCTGAAGGCTGTTGAGGGTTTAAGAACATTTTAAGTTCTTAATGTTTCCTTTCACCCCTCGAGGAATGTGATTTATATGAGTCACTCCTGGTGTTACCGTGTGAGAAAAAGCTCTACCTGAATGTGTGTGTGTGTGTGTGCGTGCGTGTGCGTGTGCGTGTGCGTGTGCAGGATTAAACATCATCTGAGGTGATGGGATCGTTCTCAGCTCCTCACAGAGGAGGCGTC
>CAAKHC010000478.1:59792-70081 GCA_901007825.1 Macroramphosus scolopax
CCTTGAACACCCCCCCCCCCCCCATCCCCTGTGCATCTCCATATTGTCTCCCCTAATCTTTCTTTTTCCCCCTTCATCTATCCGTCCTGTATCTCTGCCATGCGTGCCGGTGCATGTTTTTATTCACCCCGTGCTCCTGCACACAATAAACAAGCAGCATATCTTGAAGTCAATTAATTGACTATTGTCACCTCTGACTCCTTGTAGTGGCGCTCAGGGACCTCATCGTAGGCGATGTCCACAGAACACACCTCCCTCTCCTCGTCTTTGGGCTCGCTGCCGAAGATCTGAGGAAGAGGCAGAGTTCAATGTGGGAGGACAGCTGAATCGATAACGCACTTTCAGGGATTGACAAACGCTGTGGGGTGAAGTGCTGAGATTTCCCCTGTCGCATGGTGTGTCCGTGGTTCGGGATGTTCTAGATAATGTTTTGAAAGTAAGTGTAATATATCACAGCAAAGCAGAGTTTCATGAACATTAGGGGGTTTGACAATAACAGAATTTCCTGCTGGTCTTAAATTTAGAGCGCAGATGGCACCCTCCTTCCTTTTGGCGGTAATCACAGACAATGCAAAAAACAAACTGTGAGGGCGAACGTGACTCAGTCACACGTCCTGTGGTCAGTGATTACTTCCTGTGTGACTCACGCAGTAATGGAAAAGCAATGTCCGCTAGGTACAAGCTGCTTTCTGGACCACTTTCACCACTCCTGCGTCACATCGTACTTGCTACATACTTCAAACTTGTGCACGTAGGGGGAAGGAGGAGCAAGATGAAAGGGTTATAAAACACGAGGGGAGGAGAAAATAGCCTGTGCAAATTGGTGAAGGCAGTGAGGTGGAAAGTGTAAACTTCAGAGAGGAAGAAGCAAACATTTGAGCACAATTGAACTTCTCTGCAACACCCTCACTTGTTACAATCACTTTCAAATGTGAAACTATGACCATCTGTGTAACCATTGTGATGGGTCTGCAATTACTCAGAGCAACCACTGAGTGGCGCTGCAGCTTCTCTTTGTGTATCAGTATTGCATAACCTTCAGATGTGCCCTGATTGCCTATCAAAGTGTATGAAGTGGCTGGAGAGCTCGTCACTCTCGACTCTGATGAGGCTTAACAAAGCAGAAGCTTGTCAAGATGCTGTGCAAGATATTCAACATGTACTTCCAGGGCAGTGGGTTTCACATGGCATTTCAAGACCTGTTGTGCTGTTGTTATTGCTGTGAGAAAAATATTAATGCATCTGTGCGGTGGCTATTTGCTTTGACAGTATTATTCTAAAAACTTTCAAGCAAATATTTTCCATTAACTTCAACTGGATAAACAGCAACTTCAAGCTGCTGATGGAAGTGTGATCACAGAACCACGGCAGGTCTTAAGTGTTTATAATCCTACGGGGGTTTGTTACTGATTTGTGTCTGCCAGAAGCGCGACACTTCCCATGATTTTCTCCTCTTTTTTAGTAATATTAGCATCTTAATGGAAAAGCATCAGCTAGAATGTGATTTTGTGTGAGAATGCATATGATTGCAATGCAAATGACTTTGAACAAAGCTATGATCACACTGGGTGAAGTAGCTGTCTACCCGAATATGATCATTGTGCTCATCTTCAGCACCTCACTTGGTAAAACTACTTAACTATGGGCAAAATCTCTCAATGCGATCCTGACGGAAACTCATTTTGACACAGAGAATTCACCAGCACTGTCATAAAGACTGTCTCAATCTCCTTCTCCACCTTTTCTCTAGCCGCCCTCAGACTTTCCCACTTGTGCCGTTCACTTTACTCTCACAGACACCTGCTCGAGAGGCTGACATCGAGGGGGGACTAGAGTTTGGGGGCCGAAACGCTAAGGTCAAAGGTTATTGATGCTGTTATAGAGATTAGCGGGTCCTTTAACGTCAGCATACGAGTCATGCCATTATTAATTGTTAAACAGTGAATCAAATCATCGGTACACAGACGTGTCGATTGTCCCGTTATGTATATTGACTTCCCGTCGGCGAATAATTATGTTTGTGAATTGCCTCGCGTCCTCGTTCACATCCTACACCGAGTGATTTGGATTGACAGCCAGCAAATACACGGGCTGTCTCTCATCTTCAGTGCTGTTTTCATGTTTTTTTTAATCTGCCAAGAGTTAGTTACAACAGCTAACATATCAATATTTACCACCACCTATTGAAATTCTGTTTTTGTTAGTATTTAAAACAGGTCAAATCTTATTTAATTGAAAAAACTGCACAGGAGGAAGGAGTCGTACCTCCGGGACTGAGACAGGACAGGAGGTCCTCGCAATGAAACAGGTGTGCAACAGATAAGTTCAAACTGTGCACCACAGGAGATCGTGCCAAACCCTTCAAAAAAGAAATCCCCAAATCTGTTCAATAATCCTCGCTGAGATCTCCTGTTTGTAACAATAAGCCACTGAGTTCTACTCACATTGTCATTGCTCCCTTTGTTGTCTTCATACTTGGACTCTATGTGGATGGAGAACTTAGGCAGGAAGGAGCACTGTATGGGACGGAAAGACAACACAGTCAGAGATGAATATGCACAGTGATGAATTCGTCAGACGATAATTACTCCGCTGACAGTTCGGTGTGGAGCGTCACATCACACGCTGATCCACAGGATTAGATGTGAGACTAATTGTGTGTCTCTATGTCTGCGTTTTTATCACCTAAACCAGATGAGCAGTAATGATTAATTCTCTCACTGTGCAGAGTCACAACAGCATGCTGCCTTTTCTCAGGAACGCCACTGAACACACACACACACACACACACAGACAAATTTATCGCCTTTGGCCACCGTGTTGGCTAATATTCATCAGCTCTTTAACACAGCACTTTGATTAGATTAACACTTTAAATTATTACACAACCAATGAGTGGATTGCTGGTTACATAAGCTGTTGATATCGAAGCCCCGTGTGTTAAGGTGAGTGTGACAGGACCGAAACAACACCATGGATCGATTTGCCCTGAATACACCACAGTGCGTAATGCTGGGAGATCATAGGTGTGTGTGTGTGTCTATGTTTGTGTGTGCCTGAAAATATGAAATTCTTACTCCCCATGCAGGCCCGGCAGAATTGAAGGACCTGTAACACGGCTACCTGTGCACCATGATCACCGCCCTCAGGCTAACATAACAGAACACTCTCAAGCTGACTACACACACGCCATCAACACAGTCTATAAATTCCTGATTAAACCAGGAGGGCACTTGGAGAGCACAGACCTCTACTAATGCCTATGAAGAGAAAAAAATGCTTTTCTCTATGTGAAAGGAATCTCCCCACAATATATATGTTATTCCTCGGCTGATGCTTCAGACATACCTCCTTAACTGAGGTAATCCAAGCGGGTCTAAGTCGTTGGAGGCTCTTACTGAAATCATTCACGTCTACTGAAGTGAGAATACACCGAAGGAGCTGTTCTGAAAACCATCAGCCTTTCTTTTGATGGCAATGGATACTCAGCACATGTTGTCATCTTCAGTAACTCTTGAGAGCTCCTAAGGTAGGAGAAGTTATTCACTCCCACATCCTGCTGCTCTTCTTTGTGCTTCATGGATGTCTTCGTGCTGCCACAAGTGGACCGGCTAGTCACTATAATGTCTCGTGGCAAAGTGCATTTTCTCATCAATAGTCAATTAAAGCGCAGAGAGCTGTGGGGCTTCTTAATGTTTTCAAAGGGAAGTTCCCTTGATTAGTTGCTATTGACAGCTGGACTGGTTCAGCAGGGATGCAGGTGTCGTAGTGGTGAGGTGATACATGGGCCTGAAGCTGAAGCTCTTGCAAGGCTAGCATAGACTGTCTAAAAGAAACAGCTGTAGCTATCACGGTGTCGTCCATTATTGTGTGTGTTCTTTCTTTGCAACCGGTGTCGACCACATTTCGTTAGCGCCGCTATCCTAACTCAGCCTGCTGTAGTCGAGACTTGCCGATCCCAAGATAGCAATGCCCTAAAGCACTCCCTGCTGTATTCACTCTAAATGGGATCATAATTAACAACATGGACATCATACTTTATTGAAGAAACTAGTGATGAAATGAATCCATGACATTCTGCGGTGCAAGATAAGAATCTCAGATCGTATCGGTATGTTATTGTCTCACAGTGTCTTGGAGTGTGCAGGGGTGCAGACACAATGAAACTACTTACCGTGTATTCTGACCGGTCGGACAGGTAGAGGAGAACAAAGGAATAGAACATTTTGAGAGATGAGAGAGAGAGAAGAGTAGAAGAGAAAAAAAAACATTTAGGTCAGAATGGAAGAAGGACCATTATCCACAGCAATATCACATCAGTTCCATGTGAAAGCACAGGAGAGGAGTCCACTTTGATATGTTCTGTTTCGTTTCCAGCACTATGACACTGATAACGTGTCCATGTGCAGGATCCTACTGATATTAAGCCACATGTTTGTCACAGCGGGAACAGAAGAGGTGCACGTCCCCGTGCAGCTGCTACCTTGCTCAGCATGCAGCCGTGATCTCACAGTTACTGAAAGTTCATCACAAGTTTGAGGCTGTGTTATAATCTACAGACCGTATTTCGTGGCATGTAAAGCATTTGAGCTTCCTTAATAGTTCTACTGTTTTTTTTCTTCAAAAGCTATACAGAGTTAAAGGACCAGTGTGTAGCATTTGGTGGTATCCCCATCACTCCATTACTCTCTTTCCTGGCTTGTGTGAGATCTTCAGGTGTCAACACAGTGAGTGACGTCAGTGACGTCCTACTGAATGATTATATAATTACTATAAAGGAACAGTTTTATGCAGTGATTTTAGAATTGTTGGGGAAACACTGGAGATCCTGCAAAGCCAAAACCTAATAGTGCTTGGTAGGTATAACGAGTTCATTGTAAGCTAACGATAATACTTACATATCTTGGTGATTATGCACGAATGAAAAGATATATGTGAATATTAGATTCCGATTTGGGAAATCATTATAATATCACATCGTTAATATGCCATGTTACATCTAACATATGACAGAAGCTTTTGATATTGAAAGTGATGATGGAATTAAAATGTAAATAAGATGCTGATCTGTTCTTGTACTCATGGCATACTTGAATGAATACTGCTTCCTTATAAATAGGCAAATCTATGATTACCATATGTTTAGCCTCATGTCTCGATCAGTCATATCCTCCCTCCTGACCTCTGTCTCTCCATCCCTCCCTCCCCTTTCCTCATTTTGGCCTATGTTGGACAAAGTATTGCTTGTATCTACCTTTGCCCTCACATCGATCCCTATAATGGTTACCAGCAGCTGAACAGGTTCATAAAGAGATGCTATAAATGGTACATGGATGAGATCCAATTCTGGAGAGACGGAGAGCTTCTACATTATTTATACCGATGCTAATCTAATCTAACATAATATCATGTACTATAGATAATAATGCCGGCACATGATTACATATACCTTCAAGTGTAGATGAAGGACCCAGAAATTACCTGTGATAGTGTACGGGTAATAGTTCCAAGCCTTCTCTGTGACATAGAATATTTTAGGGACGACTGCTCGGGCCCAACTGGGCAGCTTGCTGAAACACAGAGACAGAAGTGAAGCGGTTAATGAACTGAAGGTCAAAAAGAAAAATATACCAGAAAAGGTTAAATAGCTTGTGTGCTGTACAGTTAAAGATGTCTTTTCTTTAAGTTTCACCATTTGTGTCCTTGGCTGTAATCCCCCAGAAAAGGCAATAATAAGCGTCCAGCTGTGTAGAGCCATCATGGCTGCCGTGCACGGCAGCCATGATGGCACGGCTAAAGTTGATTACACTGATTACACCCCTGCACCCTGCAGTGGACTTTCTTCGGAGCCTGCTTCGTGACTGACACAGAAATGGACTGAAGGGGGGGGGCAGCCAAATATCCAGGCACCTCATCTGGCATCTAATCAGAATGCAAGTGAAGGTTACAAACAGGGGCGTGACTTCATTCAGTTGAAGGGAAACTGCCGCGCCATCGACTTTGGGAAATGCAAAAAAAACTTGTTCAATCCACTGAAACTTTTAACGGTACAATAATAAGTCCTGGAAATAGACAAAGAGAGGAAATGTGAGTTCAGACGCCTCATTATTGAGTCCCGTCAGGAAAAGTTGACTGCAGCCCAAATCAGCCGGTCAAGATTACTGCTGACTGAGAATCAGATGATAAAACCGAGGCACAATCGCTCACAAAGCCACTAATGAGATTCAAGGAAAATTCACATTCATTATTATTCTCTGTTAAACAAGTCGTTGATTATCATAAGTACCACATTATCACCCTATTTCTGTCTTAGTGGGTACCTAACAGCTGTAAGTGAATGTGGAGATTGTGGTTTGTCCCTGTGAGTCTGGACGGGCTGCTGGGACTTGAGACAGACAGTTCCCTCAGGTCTCTCTCCAGCGGACTGTCAAACTCCAAGGAGAGTTTCCAACAACAACAGACTGGTTACATGTCCTTACACAACCTTGTTTACGAACCAGTAGTTTTGCCTCTTACTTCCCCAAAGAAGTGGCTTGAAATAAAAATCCAACTAGTATTATGAGTCAAGGTCAATACCTCAATCTAACTAATAATGTTGTAATATGTAACATAATCCAATGCATTACAGAAGTATTGCTTGAAAAACTGTCTCTGTGTCGGGTTATTTCCACTGAGTTTTTTTTTTCATGCCTGCAGCGACTGAGCAGCGGAGTCAATGTGCATCTCCAAATTGAGAAGGATGATGTGCTATTTCCTGTAGTAACTGTGTGCATGGAAGCGTTTCCACATACTGAGAAGACTCTCTCCCACTGTTAAAAGAAGAACATTTAATGGTACTGCCAGCCACTGCAGCTGTGTGCTTCAGTGTTATTACTATGTCTTGTGACCTGTTGCTCAGTTTTTCTTGGTTCCTCACATCGCAAATTTTCTATTCGATCACATATTATTTTTGCTACACACAACACTCGTCCGCTAGTCACCAAAACAGAAATGACAAAGAAACGTATCTGATAGAAGGACTGAATGTGCCTGCATGCATGTACGTGTGCTATTTTGATGCGCGGACACCCTGATGCACAGAGTACGGCTATAACATGGAAACAGGTGGTTTGTGGGTGGAGACAGGCAGGCGCGGCCTCCGACAGTGGCCGCTCAAATTATCCCTCACTTACACTGACCTCATCTTCATCTGCCCACACAAACAGGCGACACAATGACACAAACCCTTCCTCTGTCAATGACACTTAAAATTTCCCAAAGGTCCCCTTTCTTGTCTCATCTGACCGGGAATGTTCCCCCTCTGTGCCTCACACGTTGGTTTTCCAACATGTTCTTACATATCGTAATAACATGCATCATTATTATCAACGATCTGGGTAAGTAGAGCGGATCATTATGATGCTACATTATTGTTTATTTCTGGCAATAGCACAATAGCTAGTAAGTGTTTAAATAGATATGTTGTAGTATTTTTTTTTTGTCTTCCTACACCATGTCCTCTGCCCAGTCTCATTATCGAGCAACACGAAGACCTCATGTTGTTGAAGTCACCTACTATGACCATCTGTGTCCACAAGATGCGTTTTGTTCATCGGAGAGCACCCACAATGTTATTTTCAGAGCGCCTCTCTCAAGTGTTTATTGTTGCTAGGTTACGGAAAACGTCTTCTGGCACTTTGACATCTTATGAATGTCGAGCCTCTATACTTTTAAAAGGTACGATGGCGACAAAAGACTTGACATCCCGACAGACGTGGCAACATCCCTCCACGCCTCAAGTCAATGTCAACCCTGCTATACTAGATTGTAAATAACTGGGTTGTCAGTGATCAGTTCCTCCTCGCCCGTTGTTGACTTTGTTAATATCATATGTCCCACCCCTTCTTGTTTTAATTGGTCGGTGAGAGAGAAGTGAGATTCAAGCTCCAACAGCGGAACTATTTTCAACTGAGAGCGCCGAAAGCGCAGCAGGACAGAACACTGAGGGCGTTATTGGGCCAAGGACACTGAGTGTGGTCAACGCTGAAAGTCATAAAATTTGTAGAGAAAATAGATTCTGCTCGTGCAAGAAAGGCATCATGTGGACACAGGCACCCTCTGAAGTACGTGACGATTGGCCTACAGCCTATGACTGACAATGAGTCAGCTGATGCCATTAGTGCACAAAGCACAGCGAAGATAAATAACTAATTCTGTTCGGAGGAGAGGGAGAAGCAGTTTAAGTCCGTGTCTGTATTCACTCTGCATTTACAATATTTTTACAAAAACTTGTTTGTTTCAATTGTCTCAAATGGTTAAATTTCTTCTTTAACTTAACTGTTCTCTGTGTCTGCGTGTGTTTGCAAACCTTCTGGATTCAATCAGAGGAATCAATGAGGTGAATCCACCTAGAATCAATTGATCAGTGGACTCAATGCAAGGTTCAAGTGTCCGTACACATCTTGTACAAATGTACATCGTTTATTTTACACTGTATTGATCAGGTTTTTTTTCCGTGTGTGATGAGGCGTCGCGTTCCAAGAAAAATGGCCTCACCTCTGAGCTGTGCTTTCACACAGCAACTAATTAATTTGCCATCCGTATGAGAAAACCACAATTGATCAATTTCACTCTTATAAAGTTAACGAGGCACAGGGCCGGCTGATGAAAGAGGACGCATCACTGCGGTTTCTCGCTGGATCATTCCTGAAACACAACAACTGCGCTTAGTGCAGCTTGCAACGCCTATAATATGTCGCCCTATATGTGACTATTTATAATAAGCTCTTTATTCCAATAAGCCAACAGATGCCGACATCAAATCTCCCCTGACAGCTTTATGTGCAGGAACCCTAATGAACTGAGACTTGTGACTGAATGCCGACCGACATCGGTGTGAGGGAATCAGAGGAGTATTATGGCTACATAGCTTATAAATAATCAAATTCATTACATTGAACTTATATTACATGGCAAGTAGAAGACACTCACTTGTTGAGGTAGATTCGTTTCTCAGTGAACTGGCCTGCTCCGTGCTCCGGGTCCTCGTAGGGCTCATTCTGGACCACCTCCACCCCCTCCCCACGTTCACTCTGTTCATGACTGTGTTTGCTGATCATATACAGCTGGCCGATTCGGTACTGGAAGACAGGCAGGAGACAAAGAATTCAACAAGCTTCATAGTAGATCAGTTGTTTTGTCGTGACCACTAAAGTAGGCGAAGAAGGTCATCCTGACTTTGTCAGAGCAGCAAACTGTCCTTGTAGACGTGCACGATCTGCTTTTCTCACATCTTCATAACATTTCATATCCAGTATATGTGGCATTAACCCAGTTTGATTAATTGCTCAAAGATTAATGAAGAGATGAGAGATGAGCTCCTTTCTTTCACAGGTTTTCGGCACATCGGTGGTGTTGCACAGTTAAATAAATTCATGTTGGTAATAAATTTCTTTTGCAAACATTTCATGTCATATGTTTTCACAGAAAGAGAAACATCGATCAAATCAATATCAAACCTAAATACCTCGGGAACTGTAATACCTTGCACAACTCTCACACAAGTGCGCATATTGTGTACAATGGAAAACATTTTTTCTGCACAGTTTACTAACAGTTCATTTTTATAGCAGGCGTAATAATAAACACAGCTGGGAAATGACCAGGATTACTATTCTCGCTGTTCTCGTATGTCCATGACACCTGGGGACAGGCACCATAGCGAAGGAGCGCCGGGGGATTAAGAGCTGTCTGCAGAATAATGACAAAGACCTAATCTCAGGTCAGGAATCGACAAAAACAATAATAGTAACAGCAGCAGCAGTAATCCAGGTAGGTGACCCTATCCCACGGCCCCTTGTGACGCATTGGTCAACACACAATCTCTCACTCATCACTGAATGACCCATTTGGCCCAATGACAATGTCATTTTCTGGACGCCTTGACAGGCTGGAATGGGGAGTCACATGGCAACTATTTTCCATACATTTAAAATGAGAGAGAGAGTGAGAGAGAGAGGAGAGAGAGAGGAGAGAGTGCCCCTGGACGGAGATTTCCAACTGCTCGTCGGCTTATTTCCAGCCTGAGAAACCGATACGGCCCTGATGGTGACTTATGCCACTCTGCTGGAATGCCCAGGGGTCATGTCGGACTCTACTGCCACGCGCACACACACACACACACACACACACACACACACACACACACACACACACACACACACACACACACACACACACACACACACACACACACACACGCACTCACGTGCACACGCACACACACACTCATCAGGACCAAACTGAGAGGA
>CAAKHC010000478.1:81391-94538 GCA_901007825.1 Macroramphosus scolopax
GCTCGCCTAAAGTGCATGTTAAACTGAGGCTTTTCTGTGTCCTTGATGGTCCAGGTCTCCACAGCCCCCCCTCACTGAAGGAATATCTGCTGCCTTCTGTATGTGGTGCATCTTATCTCTGTTTAAAGGAAACACAGTTTTGACTAAATCATTACATATTCAACTAAGAAAAGATGTTCTTGTTCCGTCAACCCACGCTCCACAGCTCATTACTCAGGAGCTGATCATGCAGGCGGTGAAAATAACTGTTGCGCACGTGCACAAAAAAATACTCAGTGTTCTTCAACCACTGACTGGTTAATTAATTGCCTAGGAAACCTCATGGTAATTGAAAAGGCAGTGAAAGCTCTGCCCACACTCTGAGAATTAAATCAGAACAAATCTTTAATAGCTGTGTGAATGGTTTTCCTGGGTAGTGAAGATGCCATTAGACAACTGTTTTGTACAGTGGTACATTAGAGTCCCTGTAGAAAAGATTAGACTGCCGCATACCAGCTTTGAGCAAATTAGAAAACATTCACAGAAAGAAAATAATCATTAAGACGATAACTAAAGCTGACAACAGAAACATACCTGCAGTTCAGTTGATTGGGTCCAGACCAAGAGAAAAAGAATCATTACTGGCTTTAGTATCTGTGACACTGGTACGCACTCTAGGACGTACATGTTGCCATGGTAATAGAGGTGATGATAATGATTATAAGATATCTTCTATGATTGTTCACAATCAGCATATGGATTCAAAAGATTCCCATCAAGAGACACTGTGCAGTTATATATTTATATTTTTTTTCTTAAACAGGTCAGGATCCTTCAGCCAGGGAGTGATGAAAGATTCTGCAAACATGTGTAGACTAAATCAGAGAACATTTTGTTTTAAGCAGCTATTGCATTTAGAGCCCACTTACACCTGCTATTAAAAACCCATCTGTGTCCCAACATGTTCACATAATCTAATCTTGTGTACACATGGTATTCATAATGCATTCTCGTTAACCTCGGAGATTGGATTCCTGTTCTCAAGAGCAAAACCTGCATGTGAGCCTGGGTTTGCTGCAATTTAACCAAAGGTGAACATGATATTAGATGTTTTATTTTCTTTGGAATTGTAGCCACGTCCACAGCCAGTGTGGCTTTTTCTATTTGGTTATGAATGTCTTTGTACAATGACCTATTTTTTAGGAACTGTCCAAAATTTGGGAAGTGATTTGTCTGTCTCTAGCTTATGATGAGAGCAGTGCTCAGTGGTAATCGCGGTCGTGATCGTCTTTACAGTCAGGACTCGATGTTCCAAATCAGAAAGTCATGGTTCAAACGTATCTATCCACCACAACAACCTGCCTCCTTGCGCAGACTTTCTTGCTGAGTATTGACGTCAAAAACAGACCGCATCTTATACTGATGGGAACATTTCTTTATTGGATCTGCATCTCACACATACGCAGGGGTGTGAGGGGTGTTAGAAGCCTTTGCTATTTGAGGTGGTGGGATGAGAGCATGTTGCACATTGACATGTTGCATTACCCTGTGCGTGTCCCAATCTGAATGACGTGTGCGGACATAGATCATATTTTATTACCAGGTGTAAATGGGGTCTTTCAATCTGAACATAGTGCAATCACATTGTTGATGCGTGATTGTGGTACAGTATAATAAAAACACAGTGTTTGGATGTCACATCTTAATCACATCTTTCCTCAGTATCCGCATGCTCAGTGCACTCAGACGCTTCGGTGAATCATCGATCTGCAAAACAAGGGGCCAAAAACAAAATCATGCTCTGCCAGGGCAATTATCTGAGGCTGCTGCCCCAAAGTGATCTCCCACCTTCTCACTTCTCAACACATGTGCATTCTCTCTCGCTCACTCTCTCTCTCTCTCATCCTATGATGTCTGGCAGATCATCTCAATGAGCATGTTTCTCTCCATCTGGTATGTGTGAGCCAGGTCACGAGCTACGAGCTCCTAAGGGGACAACGAAGGAACAGGCTCCTCGTTAGTCAGACCACAGAGCCTCCACCCTGCTGTGGGGCATCTCAGTGCAGAGGGACACAAACAAACATATGGAACCCCCCCAGAGACTGGCCCTACGCTGACACTGGCTGATGTCACCTTAATCACAGAAGTTGTGTGCCTGTCATGCTGCAGCAGTAGCAGTGGCTCGCTACCAGAGGAGTTCGCTACACGCTTAATGATATTTCTCATCCTATTCAAGAGACGGTCACCTCATCATATTCCAGAGATTGGAGTCTTTTCTGATTGATTTGGCTTAATAAAGAGTTTGTTTTTTGTGTGTATGCGTCAATCAATGTTTTGCATGTGAGAAATGACAAACACGACTGAAGGAACAAGAACTGGTCAGACTCCCGAACAAAAGACGTAATCTAAATTCATTTTAAATTGGATGTCTTGTTAACCTTTTTCAGACCTGGATTTTGTCGAACAAATACAAATCCGTCTGTTGAATGTTTTCTACGCTGCAGCTCTTTGTCCAAGAGAGGAGGAGCTGCAGTTAGAATCGATATCTTTCGCTAACCAGGATGATCAAAGTAATTCGCTCCAATGGGATCAAATAATTTACACGACAGTGTCTCCAATCGGTTTTCTCAGCATTGCTTCAGGTTAATCACAATTTCTTAGATACGAGTCTCCCGAACAAGCCTGTTAGTTATAAAAATCTTAAGCTGTTTTCTCATTTGGACTTATGTCCACTTGACTAAATGCTTATAAGAGGAGAGGAGAAGAGGAGCCTGTTTCCCTGATGCTTCATTGCCATTCAGGAATATTCTGAGTCGTGACAAATGTTTTGTAAGCAATATATAACAGGAACTAAATCCGCACACAACATAAATTTAAGGGAAAAAAAAGACTTTAAGAGATATGTTGAATCCAAATCCGTAGCAATAATACAATTTGAGTAAGTCCAGATGACAACACCACTGAAATATACCAGGAAATGGGTTTAATGCTTTTGTTGGTTGAAATGTATCTAAACCAGTCCGAGATCATATATGTCTCTTACACACACATGCACAGTCGTGATGACAGTATGACAGTGTGCCTCTCTGTGTGTGTGCAGGAGTGTTCCTGCAAGCTGCAAAAATGAATAGCTAACAAACGTTCATTTCTCAAGTCACTGACAGCTCAATAGATCAGGTCGGGCCCCATTATTATCATTACATCAGCAGATTTAATGGCCTTCAGCTGGCCGGAGAACAGCAGTGCCTTCCATCTCCACTGGAGCGAAGCAGAAGAGCCGATCAGCCTTTAGACAAGATGTGATAAAGTGGCATCCAGGTAATTATCGACATGAAACACACATAAAACTTAGGGTGCAAAGCAGGAGGATCAAGCAAGATAAGGATCAATAGATTTCAGGGTGGGCTGAGGAACAAAGATCTTTGATTGAAGGTATGGGTGATTTCAATCTACACCCAAAGTAAAGCTAATAAAATGGACTCAGCCTGTTTGCAACGAAGGATCTTCACAAACAACATTGTAGTAAATTAAAGGGGCATTGACTCTATGAACCACTATGGTAGCACACTTATTTATAGGTTCAGTGATTCAATGAGGTGGCAGCTCATGGCACATGAGTTAAAAGGGTTTGTAAAACCTTTATGACACTGCTGAGCTCAATAAAACACTTGAGCTGGAACGTCCATTATTTAGCTTTAGGTAACTATGCAATGAATCATCTGGTGGCTGTCGGCTTTTACAGCGGAGAGCAAACACGCTTACAAACCCATCGAAAAGGAGACCGAACAGATAACTCAAACACGGGAGGAAGCAAACAGCTGTGCTGTTTACTAACACTTAATATAAGGTTGCACAATGGCTTCCTGAAATGTCAAAACTTTATCAGTGTGATGTTAAGGAAACTTCCAACAGCCGGTGCCTCTTGCCCCCAACCATCCCCAGAAGCTGTGATTGAATAAGTCATACACAACCATAACTGTAGCGTATAACGGTTGTGTCCCCTATGGCCTTATCATATGTAAACATGGAACAATCTAAATTGTGTTCTGACCAGGGAAAAGGGGGTAAGTAAGAGCTGTGAACACAAAAACACAAATCTTACAAACACTTGAAATAATCAAGCTGCAGAACAAGTACTTCTTTACTCCCTAAAATACGCACGATTCCCTCTGCTGTTGCTGTACACAACCTCTCTGCATCGCACAGCATCTCTTGAACCCAAACACGAGTCTTGAAGAGACAACAGCAGCTCCACCCCGCGGTGGCCGCCTGACCTCGGTTGTAAGAGCTCATAATGTACTTTGGCACAAGAACACGAGCGCATCGCAGGCAACTTCAATAATCTGCTCAGCGGTACAAACTGGAGGTCAAATCAAAGCACGCGCGCTTCACTTGCAGCTCCGTGTGAATGAGCTGACTCGCTGATTTGAAAAAAAAGATGAAGGAATGGAGAAAACAAAACAAAGAAAGCAGGAAAACTTCACCTACCTCCTCCACTGTGAGGGGCATGCAGATGCGGTACTCCTTCATCAACATAGTCTTTGCACGACGGTGATGGCAGCGCAGCGGGAGACGTCAGACTTGAGCGCGATCCGGCAAGCCAGTCATTTAGATCAAATCATCTGCCCGCAGTGAAACGGAGCTGCTGAGGTCCATAAATTCACAGAAGACGTCCCCACTCCTGCATCAGAAAACAACACCTGCTCCTGCAATGAGTCCCAGAGTCCACAGATCAGGACCGAAGGGGTTATTCAAAGTTAAATGATGCCACTTTTATTGTCTGCTTCGACAGCATCAATGTCTCTCTGTTTAACGTTTTCGGGACGAAGTTTCAACTCAGGTCAGTTCCAGCAGCCTTGTTGTTGAGGGTTCTTGTTGTCCCTCTGTTTCAGGACGAGGATCGAGCTATGCGACTCTCTCTTGCCCCACAAACACTTCCCTCAACCGCGTTCACTTGGAAGAACTTCCCCGGATCTATCAGCCCTGCTCCTCTGAGTTTCCTCCTGGCAGCTCTGTCGAGGGATGCGCAGCCCTCTGAAGTAGCTCAATCAATTAGGCGATAGAGCGATGAGCTTGTACCGGAAGTAAGATGATTTGACCTTCATAATAAGAGCTGTGCCATTTTTATTAGAACTGATGCAAACACGGAGTAATATAAATAGATTGCTTATTTCTTTTATTATAAAACTGCTACTTTCACCAGGTACAGTTCGCTGAATTAAGTTTATCAAGATTTCAGTAAAAAAGAAATGTCTATTTTATTCTATTATGACCGGTCGATTTATAATTGGTTGTATGAAACGTTCACTCAGATTTTATTTTTCAGATATGACAGGAAGTCCAGTGGCCTGTTGAAGACAAGCTTGCACTTCCCACAGGCACAGTCAAATACGGGAAAGCAGAAAAGTGAAGAGTAAAGGTATAACAATTGGGAGAAAACCGGGTAGAAGTGCTTTATGTTTCATAATTTAATGATAATGTGGAATTTCCTCAAGCCTTTTCCTGGTTTACAAACTAACAATAATCAATAAGCCTACTATAATCATATTCAAGCCTCTATATTGATATATGTATTTTGTGGATATATTTATATAATACTTTCATTAAGCATTCAGCATCAAACGGGCTTCTTACCGCGATATCCTCATCTCTATACCAGGGAGCTGACCATGGTCCTGATAGTTTTTGAAGATTTTGAACATTGGAAATTTGTTGCGTCAGTAAAGATTTGACACATCCACCTACTAGCAAATAATTCGTAATGGATGTAATAACGCTTATATATCCTTATATATATCCAAAGGCTTCTCTATAAGGTCAAACTGGTTTAAAACAAACACTATACTGCTACAAAAACAATCTGGCAACCAAATATTGGCCTAAAATAATAACTTACATGGCTTATAATGACATTAATAAATGATTTGTGACAATTAGAGTCATTAGTCGTAATGTTTAAACATCACTTAACCACAACTGCTTACTATTGCTATCTTTTCTGTGTGTGGTTTTCAATTGGCCTGTGTAAATCAGTACACAGTGACGTTATGTGTCCATATGGTCCTCCAGCTCTTCTAAGTCATGACCAAAGCTTCTAGGTGTTTCATGCAATACTTCGTTCAAAAGGCAGATGTCACTAGAGATCTTTATTTCACTGGGCAGGTTTGAGGAGGACCTGGTGTTTGTCTCATTGGCTATCAGCAGAGGTGGACACTAATGTCACATTCTTATAGCTGCTACTTTTACTTCAATGTCAATGATGGCATATTGGACTTGGTTTGATTTCAGTTGCGCTGTAGGACCTTCTGTGGAAAGGGAGGTCACAGCATGTTGTCTGGTTCATCTGTATGACCACACACTTTTATATCTGTTTTAATAAGAACTTCATGCACAAGGATCAGTGTGCAGTACGTTTTTCTCAGTACAAAATTAGATGTAGTTAGACCTCTCATGGAAATACACAGAACTTCTCATGTTTGAACTCAAGATGGCGCAGTGCACTTGCAAGTATCTGAGCCGTATGTGGAAATCCACATTATGGTAATATTCCACAGAGCCAGATGTAGGCTCATCTATATCAGAAATGTATTAGACACATTTGGATCCACATTGATTTGACAGTATGATACGGTGTGACATTGTGTCAATAGCTATACTTACTATGAGTTGTCTACAGATTGATAAATTGATAGCAGCAGTTGCAGTGGGTGTGATCGCTTTCAGAATGAGGATTCAAATATCTCGACTTCTTTGACAAAATGTTATTGAGGGATGAGTGTAATGTACCCATTGATAGCTTTGCAAGGTCGGAAAAAGTGAATGGATTACACATTTCTTTGAGCAAAAGCCTGTGTGTAGGCGACCTTGTTGAAAAATGTGTTTAAATCAGATGTTAAGAATTCCATGGTCTGTCGGATCATATTGTATTTCGGTAATAACGACGTCATTATGATGAATAACAAAATGGAAATGATGTGTCCTCCTCAGTTGCTTCTGCTCATTGAAAACTTTGTCTACATTTCCAAGGTATACATTTTGAAAGTTGTTTTTGTAATTTATTTTGGCAATAAAAGAAACAAAAAAGTAGTCTCGAGGAAAAAAGACAGGATACAGCAGAAGCACCCTTGCCAACTGATTTGCATACACACACCATGATGAAAATCCTGCGCTGATAGTTCTTAGGGGATTCTAAGACTTTAATGGACATTGCAAGTCAATACAGAATTCCAGAGCCAGATCTTGTTTTGTTTGTTCCAGAATTTGATTTCATGCTATGATCATGCCATGTATGACATTCACTGTATTATGTAAAGGAATGTCCTCACAAAGATAGCTTGACAACTGTGTGCGCAGAAATGCGTTCTGTAACTCGTGCATATCACATAAACACAAACTGTAAAAATTACAGTATGAAATTTCTTCAACCTACTCTCCCCTATTCATGTTGTACCTACACACAGAGCAAACACAAGGAAACAGTCTCGTAAAAAAGCATATCTGTTTGAAGAAATGGAATCAGAAGGGAAAATAATGTGACAATATGCCAAGCTATTAGTAGTGTCAAACTGATGAAAGCTGCTTCAGCTAGGCAGACACATGCAGATTTACTCTCACAGAAATACAAACACACACACACCAAACTGCGTTGCAGCCGGTATCGGTGTCGGTGGAGAGGAGAAGCTGTTGCTAAGAGACCCTGCATCCTCACATAACATCATTAGCTGGCCTTTACTGTCACTTCCCTAACCTCTCAGCCCCGTCGGTCCACTGATACTGTGGAGAAAGAACCTTGTTTCGCAGTTTGTTCAATAGCGGGTGTTCGGCTGGAGGCAAAATTAATAAGGGGTTTAGTGGAGCTATCACTCTGGGAGAGAAAGCACTGGTGTTAAATGGGCGTCACGGGCCAGCTTAATGATTGTATTACAGCCACGTGATCGACTAGGAGGAGGGTCTGGGTGGACAAGGTGTTGCTAGAAAATATCCTGCCACTCTCGCAGGGAATGATATAATCAATTTAAAATCAAAGGAGCTGTCGCTTTTCAGAACAGAACTATTAAATGTGCACACCAAGGATTCTAGTTTAGTCAACTCAACACATACAAATTCTCTTTGAGTTGTTCAGATTTACTTCTGTTTTTCTAGGATGTTGAAAATCCTGCCCACATGTAAGAAGTAACATAGTATAGTCCTTTTAATGAGTGACATTACCATAAACACAAAACAATATTCTATATCTTATCTACAGATAAGAGATCTTTATGCTGCATATCATATAAACTGTGCTCACACATTACACTGAGCTGTGAGAACTGCAATATTATTCATAAAAGGATAGTTGTTAATGTTGCATATGAGCCTCGTCAGAGTTAATACAAATGGAAAGATGGATGGAAAGAGTTTGAGTTGCCCCGAAAAGATCACATTTATTGGCAGTGCTGTTCGGGACTCAATAGACAGGACCTCCAAAATTGTAATTAGCTCTGATTCTTGAGTACCAGTGTTTATTTTCATGTTATGCATAAACCAGGCATTAAGCAGCATAAATGTCTCGATCGCTCCCCTGCAGAGCAGTAAATGGAGGCCGGTTCATTAGTGCGAGGAGGCTTGTGAGCAAGTGGCTGGAGAGTGTGAGGTGATTATATCAGATAATTTGGATGTTGAGCCTGCTGTTCTCAGCTGCGTGTGTTTTCACCACAGGGATTCACACGTAGAGATGATTGCTGCTCGTCAGCAAAGGACGCATGTGTGGACACAGCAGACTGTATGCGGCAGGAAAATCATACACACGCACACGAACATGCACAAACCACCACAAACTTGAGAACACGCTCTCTACAATGAACGCTGATAAAAGAACATCAGAGGGATTGCAACTCAAACTGTAGCAGTAGCACCTGTTCTTTGTTCCCTGAAACTTGACGCTGTCAGAAGTCTTAAATTGTCCTAATTGGTCTCATGGTCTTTGCAAGTTCATACTTTATAATTAATGTAGAGGTGACAGGATGTCTAATCAGGCAGACATCTGATCTGCACTTGAGATTATTTCATGTTCAAAACTTGTTTATTTTTTTTCAAGCGTGGCTGTGGTGATTTTCCAAAAAAAGCAGGATGACTAATTTGTGAGGGAGCAGTAAATTTCTAATTCGCAATTAGAGGAAACAACCATGAACACCAGGAAAAACAATCCGCACAATGGGAGGGCGTTACACTCTGCAAATGCGGAAAATCCAGCCGTCACAAATACTTGTCTCCTGTCACTGCATCTGGACTCATCCTCATCAGTCATGCAGATGCAACCTTTTAGAGGGATGATTGACGCCTCGGTGTCAACACTGTTTCCATGGATACACTGAGATTCAATCCACTTCTCTGATTTCCCTAAGCCTAAAACATGAAGGAAGTGGTGGTACTTCAGGACCTGTATTGCCATGAAAAAACCTATCAGAGAGGTGCCCATAAAGGGCCTTTTCATCCAGGTAATTTCAGACTTCCCTTTGCACAATCTAGTGGGTCAGACAGCCATCTAGGTATCAAGCCCATTTCATTTAAAGTAGAAGATTGTCCCTTGCATAATGTATAATGAAATCGGAACTTATTGCAAGTGTAGAGTTATTGCTGTGAGAGATGTGGCATTTTTTCCTCCGGGGGCTCAGCTTGCGTTTCTCCAACAAGATTAAATGACAAGCTCTCAATATCACGGCTATTAGGGGGTGATGTTTGAAGGGAGGAGAGTACCTTGAGATGTGGATGTATGTGCATGTGTGTTTGGCTCCTGTGCACTGTATGTGTCTGTGCACATACTCCATGTGCGTGTGACTGTGTGTACGGCTCTTTTCGTCACAGTGACCGCAATGCAAGTAAAGACTGCTGATCACCCACCACCCCCAAAAGAAAAACAAAAAAACTGCTGTCTGCATGTCACTATGGAGACGGTATTTGCTATACGTCAGCCACTCACTGCAGATTAGATGTTTACAAGCTGTCAGTTTTTGTCGGTCAAGATTTGCTGCTTTCCTCAGGAGGTATGTTTGTCTCTTTCTGAATCAACCCATTTTCTATCTATTGATCGGTTTTCACACAAGATTTTTCTTATAAAACCATTGAAAAGGATGTTTTTCCGCAGCTGAATGACTACCTGGCAGTACACAACTGTCTTGATGCCTTCCAGTAATGATTTTGACAACACCACAGCACAGAGACAGCCCTCGTTAAGGTCTTCAATGACATCCACTTAAAAAGGGACATGTCTGATCTTCTGCTTTGCTATGAACCATCCAGACATCTCAGATCATCTGAGACAGGTCTGCTTTCAGTCCACGGAGTCAAAACTAATCATGGAGACGCAGCTTTCAGTTTCCATGCAGCTCATATCTGGAACAAACTCCCAGAGTACTGACGGTCAGCCACAACTCTCAGTTCTTTCAAATCAAGAACTTTCTGTTTGTCGCTGCCTTTCTTTAAATACCTGCTTTGATTGCATGTCCTATTCTGTTTCAGCTTGTTTTTAATTTCTTTTTTCATTATTTTATATAAATGTCCTTTCATGTGTTCCTTTATATTTCCACTTTCAATTGACTGGTAATTGTAGTTATTATTGTTATAATTGTAGTAATAAATTATAATTCTATAAACAAAAAAAAACCGAAATTGTACTCATATAGGTGACAAGCCACTTGAAAAATGTTATTAAAGAAAAGGATATTTTGTCATCGAAATGATTCTTTCAAAAGTGGCATTGTGCCAAATTCTGTAAAATAATGATGATTATGTTCTCTTTCATGGTTGGAAGAATAACATGTGTTTGAATGTCTTTAAAGCAGCTCATGGTCTTGAACAAACCTACCTGTCCATGTATGAACCATGACACTCTGGGCCTCTGCATGGGCTGGCTTTTTGTAATGTCATCAGTGTTTATCAAAGTTTCATTAGGGCCCGAGCACAGCAGTGCGAAGGCCCTATTGGATTTCTAGGAATTATTGTTCTACGCAATCAGTTGCCTGTTTGACGGCCTTAAAGTCCTCAAAAAGTCATGGAAATTAGCAGATGTGTCCGGCCTGGTGAAAAATTACATATTTTATGGTCTTGGTACATGAGTGTTGAAAACTGCCTCTATAACGCCACCTAGAAACTTTTACTCTTTTTCAGTTGTCATAACAACTACAGTCTCCTCAACAGTCTCCTCACTCACACAGTCCACACACACACTGAGGCTCTGGAAGTTACAGAGTTCTTCCTGCAGCTCAGTCACTCTGGTCTGGAGAGATGTCTGCGTCTCAGCCCTCTGCTTGTTGTCTCTCTCCAGTCGATCACATTCCAGCTGCAATGACTGGAGGGACTCCAGCAGCTGCTCCACTCTGAGCTTCTGGTTCTGATGTAGCTCAGAGAATCTCAGAGACCAGCTCTCATTCTCACTCTTCAGATTCAGGATGTCGGCCTCTCTGGTCTGCAGCTGCTCCTCCAGCTGCAGGACCTTGGTCTTGAATGTCTCACAGCCACACTTCCTGGCCGCGGTACAGACGCTGCTGAGGCTGAGCTGCAGCGCGCGGTACAAAATGGTTCGGTTTGCAAGCACGATGCATTTTGCAACAATAAACAGTATACAGTGTAAAAACAGTAAAAAACACAAGAAATCGAATAGGATTTGTCTAAATGAGTAGCTGAATATCAATGTGGAAATCTGCCATTCAATTAAATAAAGAAAATGGTTGGGAGTGACTATTCAGTTGAATTCTTCGATTTATAAAGACTTATGGGGTTTCTGTATCCTAATAGATTGGCCTAGTTCTGTTTTTGTTACTTCCTGGGGTCCAGTTAAGCTGAAGACCGTCCATCTGATACACACACTTGTCCGATCACTTGCAGTTGTAGGGTCCACGTTAACAAAATATTGAAGATTTACAGTTAGCATTGATAGAGAAGTAAAGAAGGTGGACAAAACATACAATATTAATTTTACTCATAATGATCAATGAATTGACGACAACAACACTTAAAGAAGATATGATTTCTGTTAACAGGTAGCAGTAGTTGTCTGGGTCTGAGGCTGAACAGAAACAGGCAGTGAATATCAATTATATTACAGAAACAATTCAATTCATGGTGTGTCTTTGTCCACTTGTGAGGAGGAAGAGGAGAAGAAAGAGAGGAGTATGTGTGTGTATTTTTAACCTTCATCGCCATCTAGACGACACCATATAACCCCTCTGATGAACTCATTAGCCTCCACATGGAGGTTCATTAACTGACCTTTCCCGTCACAGCCAGTTCTCACCCTTCTCGTTTCATTCGCATCTCCCCTGTCCTTCCTCTGTTCTTTCATTTTCTTTCAGCAATCAATTTAAAAGTAACAATAATCCTTGAAAGGGAAAACTGATGCTCTTTTTTAGACCTGGTTCTTATTTTCATAGATTTGTTCATCATTCTGGTTCCACAAATGTTAAGACAGTAAAAGCTGATTGACATTGCAGAATCACATTAACACCTCTTGTGTCCAGTGTGGCTAGCAGCATCATCATTCTGACAATCACAAACCCCCCAGTTTATAACCTAAAGCACTAAATAAAGCCATGATCAATCAAACTTTATTAGCAAGGCACCTTTTACAGTGGCTTGAACTTGAAGCTCTATGCGATAAACTGACCTGCTGATCATAAGACAGAACAAATGTTAGCCATAAAATGGTTTAATGCACCTGAGCATTACAATGGGTCCATTAAAAATGTCACAATAAAAAATAGATTTAGGGAAAAGTAAATAGAAGTAGCGCTGTTAGCAGCATTGAAACAGGCTTGAAACGTGTTTATTTACTATTTTATTATTCCATTTTATTATTCCATTTATTGTGTTTATTTACTGTGTTTTTTACTGTTTTTACACTGTATACTGTTTATTGTTGCAAAATGGATCGTGCTTGCAAACCGAACCATTTTGTACCGCATGCTGCAGCTCAGCCTCAGCAGCGTCTGTACCGCGGGCAGGAAGCCGCCGTTCTCCAGTATAAACTGGATGAGACTCTTGGTGAGCTTCAAGACCAAGATCCTGCAGCTGGAGGAGCAGCTGCAGACCAGAGAGGCCGACATCCTGAATCTGAAGAGTGAGAATGAGAGCTGGTCTCTGAGATTCTCTGAGCTACATCAGAACCAGAAGCTCAGAGTGGAGCAGCTGCTGG
>CAAKHC010000479.1:0-17725 GCA_901007825.1 Macroramphosus scolopax
GTGTGTGCACCCTAATAAACAGTTTGCCCAATGAATAACAAGATATTTCACAACATGAATCAGCGAACAGAGAATTGCATTGTATTTTCCTTGTTAATATTTTATTAAAATTTAACCTCAAACATAAAAACAGTTTTAAAGCTTGGGCCTAGAGGGTGGAAAGCACTGTTGCCCTTTTCTCTCCCAATACTCAATTCAGATATTGATGTGGGACAACAACCTTTATATTTCTTTTTAAAAAAATACCTATATCCCTCACGGTGTGGGTTTGATTTGAATCATCAATTTCTCAAAGGAAGTTGAGACTGAATTTATTGATGGGGTCAGTTCATTACATAGACATGATTTTCCGCACAAAGTGTTTCACGTATAAGTTACTAACCTTGTCTAAAGTATGCATTATTAGGACCAACTAACAGTTTGTCCCATTGGAAACTTACAGAGAAAACTGTTTGCCTCAGGCTTAAATATGTGTTTGAACTATGAAACAACAAGCAGAGTTTGGATTTTAAAATCACCACACTTATGTAGATGTTACAGGAAAGTGTAGTGTTATTATCCACAAAGTGACGCGATCAAGTCTGGTTGATGTTTAGATAAAACAAACTTATCATTAGATGGCTGGCGTGCAATTTCAGCACTTCAGCCACTTGAACCTTTTTACAGTACACTGTAAGAATTTTGCCTTCCGACATGACTGTGTTCTCCAGTCTTGCATCCAGTCATCCGCCAATCCATCCATCCTTCTATCCATTTCACTGTGTCTGCTTTCATGAGACAGCAGCAGCAGTAGACTTCAGAGGGAAGCATGGCTCAGATTAACGTTTTAATCCAAAAGCCTGGATTATAGGTTTTGTATTTTATTCCTACCCTCACCATTCTAAACGTCACTCTGTTGGATAGTTGTCAGTCAGACATGGGTGTGCTTTCTGTATGTTATGGGGAGTCTAGTCATGGAAGTGGTTTTGAGGGAGCTGTATAATAGAGTTGAGCTGCTGTTTGAGACTAATTAACTGGAGCATATTTAAGCATGTCAGCACAACAGTGCATCATCGCTGACTGAGGCTCTGCATCATCATCATTGTCATCTGCCCATTGGCTACTTGCCCCCTCATCTGCACACCCATGTGTATGCACACTTCCTACAGCCCTCTCTCCTCTCATCACGGTCATACAACCTGCCTTAAAAATGTCTTCTACTAAATGGATCTGTTGAAGAAATTGTAGTGCCAATATTTTGTTGGATTGGTTATTAAATGTATTTTTCACAGGATAACGCTGTGAAACTAATCTGAAAGGGAGAATGTAAAAGCTTACCGTACATTTGTGGCTTTCATGCATTTGCATGTGTTTGCTGTTGAGTGCTTGCCCTCCAGAAAGACTGTGTGTGCGTATCTAATTATGTACTTTGAGAGTACTGCTGCAATCTGCCCCTCTCTTTCCTCTGGGTCCAGTAAAATGGGAGTTTCAGTTACCAAGGATACAATTGCCCTAGTGATGGGGCAAGCTGCTGGTACAGGGTGGCAAATCTGTAGGAGTTGCCAGTCTGAATGTGAATCATGAATTAGTCTTAATTTCTTTCTCCCACTTTCCTCAGCTCTCCATGCATCTCCATGCAGTGTGACCGTGTTACTAAACATGATGTAAAACTGTATGTTAAAAAGCAAATTTTCTACCTTTCATGGGTACTTGTGGTTGAGAATGTGCAAGTTTTGTGTTATGTGTTGTGTTCTTTTGTTTGTGTATGTTTCTCTGTTCTTAAATGTGTTAATCTGACCTGTAGGGAATGGTATTTTGTTCGAGTGTGTATCATGAAAGTGACAAATAAACCTGATTCCGATACATGCAGTAAAAGAAAAAAAAATTTCAACAGCTGTGTAACGTTTGAGTAATCGTTTAGAATAAACGGTGAATTACGATGCTTTCTACGAGCCATAAGATTAGCAGAGCTATATGAGGAGGACTTTTCAATAGTGTCCAAGGGATTTCTATGGCAGCTGTAGCTATTTCCTGCAAACAGGAAACTGAGTGTTTTCCTGTGGGTTCTGTGGCTGCTCTTGCTTACATCCTGCCTCATGTTATCAAGGAGTGCAGGAACCCTGACCTGAAGCTTTGTAAAGACTTTACCTCATACTTGTCGGGCTCTAGACACTTGCTGCTGCTAGCCCAGCCATATATCTCTTTTTCACCTCAGAATACCTTACGTGAATGACAAATAATTTTCAATGAATGTCAGATCTTTTTGTTTTCAAAACCTGCATTTGAACTTTTGTATTTAATACACCCACAGTATGAAGCATTCCTGTGCTTCAGATGAAGGGGAGTTAGATTTGGAAGAGAGGTGGTGAGTAATGGGCCAATGGACAACAGGTCATTGGTACTGATGTTCACTGAAGGGCTTGTATTGTGCTTCTCCCTTTCAAACCATCGCTCAGCTCATGACAGCTTCTGTTTCCTCCTTTCTTTCCAAATTCACAAATATGTTCTTTATGTGAAAAAGCATGTTGTTTGGGATGTGTTTGGCTACACATGCCTGTGAACGGAACAATGACTTTACCTGTGTGACCCAGGTCGACATTTTTGTGATTGTCTATGTCTGAGAAGTTTACTGATGATCATACGAAGAGACTGATGTTTATGTTCCTTTTCCATAAACACACTTGTTTGAGGTCATCATGGGTTGGCTGGGGCGGGCGAGACGTCACTGCAGCCCACTTGGAGACAGTTTAGGTGCACTTGGACCAGACTCCGGAACTGGCCATTTGGGCGTAACCCTGTGTGGTTAAGCTGCTAATGGAAGAGCAAATCTGTGTGTCACAGTTTGACCCGGCACTGCTAAAAGTGCCAATGGAAAAGCCACATAACATTGCTGAGATTCTTAAGCTGTTGGTATTGTGCACATACTCTTAGTCTAGAATATGTGTGATGACTTTGAGAGGCATGCTATGAAGACTTACATTCCTGACCTGACCCTATTTATCATAGCTTTCTGCAGCAAGTTATTATTGCCCATTTCATCACTCATTTTTCCAGTCCCTTCATCAGTATACCCCAAAGAACTGGATAAATCTCTGCCTTTGAAGAGTCTGAGTGAGCTGTTATCATCTGTGCTGGACTGTGTGTCATGGGCCAGGCAGGGCCAGGCCATGGACTCTCTGGCTTGAACAAAGAGGCCCTGTAGTGTTAGATCATGGCTTGTGTGTTTTGTGTAAGTGTGTAAGTACACATGGTGTGTGTGGCTTGATGGCTGCTCTTTGTTTCCCAGCCCTGGGCCTTGCTGGCTAGAACTCAAGCCTGACTAATATGGAAGTATAAATACGCTAGGCTGCCGTCAGTTTGTGCAACAACAAGCACACCATTGTTTCACATTACTCTGTCACTTTTGAGATAAACCTCGTCCTTTGTTCCCGTCAGTATTTTTATATTTTCTCTCTCCAGAGAATGAGACACACTTGTGCCCCACATGGTTTCTGATCTTTGCTTTGGCATGACCTACAATGGTCCTGTAACAAAATGCATGGATATTTGAATCACTATTCGACAACGTTGGGTTAGATCTTTTCCACACAGAAGATTACTCTTGGGATGTCTACTCATGAGACTAAAGAAACTCACATTATGTATACATTTTCTGATGAAATTCATTCCGTTAGAGTGAATTGTTTATTATTCTGAAGTTGCCTCATAAACTGTTAGAGATTCTTTGTCCCGGAACCAAGGCTTTCAAAGGGCCTTGTTCTCAGTTTTTCTCAAACCCACGTCCTGTCCTGTTGCCTTGCACACTGCTTATATGTGACACACAATCAGCCAGCAATTTAATCATGAGTTCATATTTTAATCAGTGCTTAATTAAGATCACAATCTCAAATGAGTAACTGAGCTATAGTCCCAGTAGAATAAGTCTTGTAACCAGCCGGATTTTCTCTCCTGTCACCTCTTTACCTGAATAGATCAGCTAATTTTTTTTACTATATTTTCTCAGAGCCTCTTTGCAGAAATATCTATCAGCACAGGACTTCCTGTGATCAAAATAAAAATTGAAGATATCCTATGCAAATTTATACCCAGCCTTGCTCATTCCTAAATACACTATCTTAGTAAACTGTTGTTTTTGTTGCGGTACATTTCAGTCATTCACTATATTGTCCTGATTTTTCACTTCCATCTGAACATGAAAATACTTTCCACTGTTTGTGCACCCCTGAAATGAAATACATGTGTTATTATTTATCTGTTGTTTATGTTATCATCTAAATCAAGCAACAATGCAAACAGTTATATTAAGCCCCTTTTAATATGATGGGAATTTCCACTGTCATGTAGAGATACTGTATATTAATTGAAGTAATCTCAAATGATTCTTTTTGATTCTCCTGTCTGCAATAAGATTTATTCCGACAGACCCATGACTTGTTACTTGGTTAAATGGGCCTACGCCCATAGGTCGCACACACCCTCCCATACTGTAGGCCCTCCCGAGCAAGGCCATGACCATTAGGTCAATGTTTGGGTGTATAGGTCTGGGTGGGTCATATGGTTGAGCAAAATATGTTGTAAAAAAAAAAAAAGGGTTAAGTAATTTTCACATTATTTTATGAATTTGAAAAATTGATAAACATTTGTGTTTGTGTGTGTATGGAGGGAGCATGTAACTAAAAGAGTCATCAGCTACATTAGTGTGTAGTTGTTGTTTAAGCAACTCACAGCCTTGACCAACCCGTTCCCCCACCCCCAGTCAGTGCAACCCACAGTTCAAGGACAAGGCCGTCTGCCTGACCGCCTGGTCACGTGACCAAAGCCAGCACCCTGTTGTTTCTCATGGTGTAGCTCCACTCTGTGTGCCTGGACTGTTGGATGAATGAGCAAATTAACGGATGGATGAATATATCACAAAACACTTCAGAGCAATGGATGTGTTTGGGAATGTCAGAGGGAGCCACGATTAAATGGGTCAGGTCCCTCCACACAATAGTGGCATTACTGTGGGAGTCGTAGGGGCAGACAGGGGTTGGGGTACTGGAGAAAGAGGGATAGATAGGGGGGGGACACCCAAGCTCTCCGCCAATTATGGACATAAATAACATCCACACAGAGCTGCCATGGAAATTAGGGTCAAAGGGTTAACTGTGTTTTCAAGAGGTCCAGGCCAACTGATTCATTGTTGTATAATACATAGGACTAAAAGAAACAATTGAAGCACAAACATTGATTAGTAAACCTACAGTAAGTGCAGCATAGGTGGAAAATGCTGCACTTACCCATTAAAAAATCCCCTTAAGTTCCTTGAGGCCAACCATTTTCTAGTTAAGCTTAACAGAATTGATACGTTTCTTTTCAGTCATAAAAGAGCAATTGTTCTTTTCTTCCCTTTCATACAAATTAAAATAATTTGCGTTTCCCTCTTAATGTTCAGTCGTTTCTCTTTCCCAATGTCTATGTGTGTGTCAAAAAACACTCTTGTCAGCCATCTGTTGCTCATCTGTATATTTAGTATAAGAGAAGGTGATGACAGTAATGACATGATGATGCTGAAGATGATAGGTGAGATGTTGTTGGTATAATGGGATGATGAATGGTTGTAGGAGGGAGATTATCACAATGATAGGGTGTACAGATAACCTCATGTTATTTTTTACACACATGTGGTTGTGTTTATGTCTTTTCTTCCTCCTGCCATATTGCATTGTGCTCAGCACTCTGCCACCGACAGCTGTACCGTGACTCCCCGCATGCGGACAGAACAGACAGCAATGTTGCTTCTTCAGCTGCAGTGAGGCAGATCAGAAATGCAATTTAAAGCTAAGGAAGTAGCGCGGAACTTCTGCTGTTGAAAACACCAATCAATGAGTTTAGGTGAAACTATCATATATTCTAGTAAGTGTGTAGGCTAATATGCTAGTTGATCAATGACGATCTATGAATCCTTTCAGTTCAATCATTAGTCACAGCCATATTTATTACTTATAAACACATAACATTAGTTGCAAATTATAGTTTTATATTCAGAGTTATCATGCTTCTTGTGGAGGGGCATGAATGTTGAATCAAGGTGAGACCATTGCTAACTTAAAGACACATAAATAAAGTACATATACACAAATTTATCACAACAGATTAATCATGAATAAAGTGGAATCTTGGTGATGTTTGACGTTACTGAATTATAGAACAAGTGAAAGCAAAAGATGATTGCCTTGCGTCAGTATAATTCACTGTGGGAGGTCAGGGGAGCAATTAAATACCCGTCTTTGCTTCAACTCTCTCAGACATCCAAGCCAGGAATAATATGGGAATGTTTTTGCGGACCTTACTCAATATTTGGCGGCTGTTTAATCTTGCTGCAGTCATTCATAATATTTTCACATGAGGATTTACGGGTCTCCAGGACTTAGTGATGCAAATATGCAATGTAGTTCACTTCCCTAAATCTCTGTCTACTGAACTAAACAATAATCGGAAATGTTACGTATGGGGTGACAATATTGACTTTATATGTATGTATAACTGAATTTTTATTAATTAGGAGCCAGGGTTGGCAAGTTATTTTAAGGCTAGCTGGTTAAATGTGTTCTCTTGGGTCAGCGCTTAATATCTCTATAAGATAAGAAAATCATCAACAAAAACATGAATGGAAGTATTATAAATGAATGATTTTTATTATTTTCAGTTCTAATTGGCTAAATTATGTTCAAAATGTAAACAATTTCATGTAAAGTGACAAAGTATACATTACAATCATTTAAAGCCATGTGCTGTTTTACAATGTGCACTTGATATTGTGCAGTTCTATACACTGTCGGGATGTTGCGTTGATGAATTTTCCCGTTGGTTAAACACTGCAGTTTTTACAAGAAAAGGTTGACCCTTACTTTAACCCACATTTTTTTGGAGTTAAGTTTATATTAAGGCCAGTTTATAATTACAAAAACTAATGACAATCTCATATCAAATAGATCTAACAAAGAATAATACGGTGGAAAATCCCTAGTGAGCGGCTGCAGCTCTGTGTTGTTGCACTGCACACAGCTTGCTTCCCAACCACTCTGCACAAGTGTTTATTCACATAGTTTTACTATGCTATAACAATAATGCTCAAGAAAAACACTAATTACAACTTTTTCCAAAATGAGTAAACCTTTCAACAGCTGACCGTCTGTTGCAATGCATTACATTTTAGGGGTGCCGGATGGAATGTCCTTCCTGGTAACTTATGCCGGTTTACAAATATGCACAAGCTCGCTGAATGACGTGTGGAGAGACACACTTTATTTGCAGATATAATTAATCACTGCATCAGTGCATGCTCTCCACCTTGCAAACACCCTGTGTGACCTCTGGCTGTGCGCCTGACTCTGTCTCTCCACACTTCTGCAGGGAGTGTGAAAAAAGAAGAAACGTACAGTTTTGTTCAATGAGCATTCGATCAAATGTATGATTTTACTAATAACAAATAAATTTGATGAGTCAAAAATCGAAAAACGATTCCCGGGGGCACTACACTAATAGTTGGTAGTGTTGGTGGCCAAGTATTGTTGCGGTGAATACTCGGTGGATGCCTCAACACTTACCAACATCAGGAACTACCAGCCTACTGTCATTTTGATGATCTGTTTAATGACTGTGTTGTATTGGATTGCATTGTACTTGCTGCTATTTCTAAAACTCTTTCCCTTCTCCATTTACATGTTCACATGTAAATTGAGCAGTTTATTCAAACGGAAAATTCTAAGCTTAACAAAGTCACAAGATTTCCAGGATTGCTGTAATTGATGGATGTAAATATCTGCCCATATAGCTGTCCACCACTTATTTATTCCTCCTTGTGTCTTTTGTTACAGAGTGCAGCGATGGAGGAAACAGTCATATGGGAACAGCACACAGTGACCCTTCACAGGGTAGGTGTTTACAACTGCTTGGTACTTTCTTTCCTTTCTTCTCTCTATTGTCTTCTTCTCTCTTTGTCTCTCTCCGATACCCTTATCCTTCAGTAGGTCTTATGTGTTCTGCACATTTCCCTCTGTGTCTTACTATCCTCTGCACAATCATGTCTCTTCTTTTTCTGTTCTGAGAGAGCGGGCAATATGAGCAGGATGTGCAGCACTGAAACAATAGTCAGGGAGCCCAGATGGCAGGAAACAAGGCTAAGGAAGACAGAAATCAGCATACACTTCCTTACTTCTTCTTTTCACTTCCTTCCTGTTGGCTTTACACAGCTCAAGGGAAAGAAGGGATGAATGACAATCTTGGTCCATGTGCTTTTTGTCCTGTCTGTAGTCACACTTTATTAATAGACTGTACCCCCTAACCCCAATAGCTGCAGCCGGTATGCATCCCCGATCACTCCCTCTGGCAAAATCGTCTGCATCATCTGGTTGAATATTGAAAGTCATATTCCCCCAAATATAGCTTACGGATTACTGAATATACGCATTGTCCTTTTGCTTGGTGAATTTCTTAATGTAATTTGCCTGAGACAGTAAACTCTCATTAGTTGATGCTCTTGTGCCCTGGGATTGTGCAGAGTACCTGTCTAGACTGGCCTGGTTGCTGTAATCTAATTAGTAGCAGCTTTATTGAGGCTGAAGGACCGGCCCAGTGTGGGCTGTGGGTCTCAGCCTTGGGGCTCTTCTGTGTTCTTGTGGTTGTAAAATTAGCCCTTTACATCACATGGCTGGCTCCCTCCGAGCTGGCTTTTACGTATGCGGAAACACAACAGCTCTACAAACCTCTATTGAAATCTCTTGGAAAAGCAGCAAAATAACATGAGAAGGCGCACACCATTGTTGTTATACACAATTAATGTGCCAGTCTGTAAAAAGTCCACTTTCACTGTACAGAACATATTATTTCACTTAAAAATATTGAGCCTTTCTGTCGAATCCCTCTGCCATTTATGCCATACCAATAATGAATTTGTGCGTGTGTAGGCCCCAGGATTTGGGTTTGGTATTGCCATCTCAGGTGGACGAGACAACCCTCATTTCCAAAGTGGAGAGACATCCATTGTGATATCTGATGTTTTGAAAGGAGGTCCCGCAGAGGGACTACTGCAGTAAGTTTTATTGACGTCAACATTTTATTTAATAATAATGCTAGAACTTGGCTGTATCTTTATTGTATATGAGAGTCAACTATCCTTATGTGAATTATATAGATTCACAAAGATCTTAACAATTATTCATGCATCGTTGATTATCAGTTTTTTATTGTTTCAGGGAAAATGATCGAGTGGTGATGGTCAATGCAGTGTCTATGGACAACGTAGAGCATGCATACGCTGTGCAGCAACTTCGCAAGAGTGGCAAAAATGCAAAGATAGTAAGTTCAACTCTAATGATATTGGAGCCTGACCCATACTGGATTGTTCAGATGAATGCCGAATATTTAAGTGTTCTGATATCAGTTTATTGGCTGACATAATACTCAAAACGTTTCTCTATTCAAAGACAATTCGTAGGAAAAGAAAAGTGCAGATCCCTGTTTCTCGGCCAGGAGACAGGGAGACCATGTCAGAGCATGAGGAAGAAGACAGTGATGAGGATGATGGCTATGATCATCACAGTGGACGTGCTGGCCAAAGTGCCTATGGTGGAGCAAGTGGTGGCACAGGCACCGGTAGGCGTCAGGATCGTGAACGTAGCAGCAGCAGCAGGCGGGATCACAGTGCCTCACGGGAGAGGAGCATCTCACCGCGCTCTGATCGCAGATCACAAGCCTCTTCTGCTCCAACTAGGCCTGCCAAGGTCACACTTGTCAAGTCCCGCAAAAATGAAGGTTGGCAACACAATGTCCAATCACCTCACAACACCATAGCATCTTATGGTGACACTTAAATAATAATCATTATTTTCTTGAATATACTGTTACTAAAAATGAAGTTTAATCTGAATTGTTATCATGGAAACTAGTTTGTTAATGTTAGTTGAGAACCAAGGGATGGCTTACTTTATATGCCCTGTTAACATTACTGTTTTGCATTTCAATTCTGAAAGTAGAATATGGACTGCGGTTGGCCAGCCACATCTTTGTGAAGGACATCTCTCCTGAAAGCCTTGCTGCCAGGGATGGAAACATCCAAGAGGGAGATGTTGTACTCAAGGTGAGAGAAAAGAGACAAGGACCTTTTATATTCAATATGTGACAGGGACCAATATTAATAAATATTTGAATTAACATAGTTCATCTACTTTTGTGCTTTTGTATGCGACAGTGTAGCATTAATACACTACATCATACTTGTTAATGTCAGGAGGAAATAAGCCATTCATGATCCTTGTTTGCGTTGCGGTGGTCCCACGGTTTTCAAAAGTCCACTGTACACTGAAGATGACTTGTTTACTCAGTCATGTGCTGATCCACACCTTGTCCTCTGCCAGATCAATGGCACAGTTACAGAGAACCTATCACTGATAGATGCCAAGAAGTTGATTGAGAGGTCAAAGGGCAAGTTGAAGATGGTGGTGCAGAGAGATGATCGAGCCACGCTGCTCAACATTCCTGACCTTGATGACAGCATCCCATCAGCTAACAACTCCGACAGAGATGGTGAGAAAACTTGTATGATACGGCTTGCATCTGATTGCATGAGCTTTAAGTATTGTTTAAGCATTGACAAGTTTACAGGTAAAATTGCTTATTTACACTCTTTTTTTGATTTACTTCATTGATTAAATGCTAATTCTTACTTAATTTAAATTTCACAGACATTTCAGAAATACATTCACTGACATCAGACCATTCCAATCGATCCCCGGGGCGAGGTAGTAGATCCCGTTCGCCTGACAAGACTGAGACATCGAATCATGTCCGTCACTCACCTCGGCAGATCAGCAATGGCAGGTAATTGAAGTACACGTACCCTTATCTGATTGAAAATCTGGGGATGGGACACATCTGTCACATGCCACAGTCATACATCCATACTCCCACTACTGCAACTTCATACATAATCTTCACAACCACAGGTTGGGTACTGAATAAGTACCTTGCACCACTAATGCATAAATCAATAGATAAAGACATAGCATGCATAAACTATCCCACTCCCTCTGGAGCCATCGATGATTTACCCTGGGTGAGGACTGGGGAAGGGGGTAGGTATTGATCCATCTCCTGGTGCGCTAGGGTCTCTTCTGATGGTAGATATGGCTCGAGCCTTTAACCATATTTAACGGTGGAGCAACCGTGTATTCAACATAATTGTCAGCTTCAATATGCAGTTTTATGTGCAACTTTGAAGTTAGCATGTTGTCACTATTACTTATATAAGTTGTGTAATAGATGCTGGAAATACATTGTCATTTATGGTACATTTTTAACAAAGGCCAGGCCATTTTGATTACCATTTTTGGAAATTGTTCTGTGTTGTATGGAATTCTTTTAATTCATTTGAATGCCTGTTCTATCTTTGTCCACCTCCTCTCACTGCCAGTTGGCAGTTAATGTTCTTGTAGTTTAGAGGCTGAATGGCATCCTTTATCTTGTTAACCCAAAAATCGAGAAAGTACCTAGAGGTATACATACAAGAAAATAAGATGACTAACCAAGCAGGATCTCGGGTATTGTAAACGGAGGTTTGAAGACAGCTGATAAAACACAACTGAGGATAGAAACAGACTTGTAATTTTTTTTCTGATCACAGTGAATAGTTATGTTTGATACTCTGGGGTAGCAATTGGTGTGGGAAAAGGGGCTCATATTTATGGTGCTTTAAAATACCACTATCCTGGTTCTGGATGCTGCCTGAGCAAACCTCCACTTGATCGTGATTGTTGGGATCCTTTGGGGGAAAAATTAAGATTAGAAGAGGCTGAAGACGGGTGAGTGGCAAAGAACAAATCAAAATAAATACATTTTCCACTCATACCGAGATAAAATAAATGCATTTTACTCATGATGTCTGTAAACCTGAAGAGATGAAGGTCTGGCTATATGAGATGTATATGTGTTATACCTGTCGTTCATTTTTTTGTTCAATCAACTCTCTTACTCAAAATATTTCACTGGAACAAGTTTCAATAGATATTCAGAAATCGAGATTTGTAGAAATTGTGCTCAGACCGCTCCCTAACATCGTCTCATGTTGTTGCAGTATGTTAGTTCAGTCTGCTACTTGCTAGTTTAGATATCTGGCTTAACAGTTGCTTGTCGGTTTCATCAGATTGTGAATTAGTGTCTGACTGTGGAGTCAACATGCAGGCTCCCTCTTTCTTCCAGGTTAATTCATCTGAGATCTGGCCAGTGTTTGTTTGTTTTGTGCATTTGTCAACATTTTAGTAGCTCTGTCCCTGATCTCTATTTAATCTTTATTTTATTTATTCATTTATCAAATAAATACCATCGATATTAACTGTTTTGGGTAGATGCATAAAAAAACAGATTACTGAAGAACAGGTTTCTCCAGAAGCAAAAAGAAACAATTTTTCTTATTTTGTTTTCTTATGCCATAACAGACTGACTGGTTAATCCACACATAGTTTGACAGAAGACGAGTTACACCTTCTTTTCATGCTGTTTATGTTTGAATAAGTAGGAGGAAACAACTGTCTGACTGTCACTAGACTGTGATGTAAGAGACTGTTTTTACTATCTTCCAGTTTAGGAGGGGTAAAAGGAATTTGACATACTTCCCACAGTGCTTTGCCCCAAGCCAGATGGTTTGCTTAACCTGATTGGCTGCAGAGCTTAGGGGGACTTTTTTCCCCAGAGTAATACGTTGTTCCATGTTTTTGAATAGTCCAGATCATCAGAAACCCCTTCATCCAAATTGTCTCCTGAACATGAGCATCCTTTCTAAAAAGGCAAAAGGCTCTCTTTACTGTTTTTGAGTGACTGAAACTCTATCCTCTTAATAGACATCATGGTGCAACTTACAGATTCATACAAGTGAGTAATTATTTTTTTGATTATTTCGTTTGACAGGATTGATGATTATTTTTTAAGTCTCCAAGTTGGAAAATTTGCCTTTTCACATTTTTCTGTTCTATTGGTTTGTTTTGTGAATGATGTTATTACTTCGTCAGTTATTGTGGAGTCCGGTTCCGTGGTTAACTATAGTATATAAAAGTGTGTGAAACATACTGATGGATGGGTATGAAATTATGGAGACGAGACTGCATTGAAGAGATATATATGTAACAGCACACCATATTTTATTTGAAGTCAGCATAGCCACGTCTCCCTCCATCTTTATGATGCAAACTTTATTTCATTTCAGTCTCTCACTCACTTGCTTCTCTGCCAAGAGTTTTTAGTCAGTGTGAAGCCTCTTTTAGCACCATTCTGCAGCGAGGATCGGTTGATTTAGGCCACAGCACAATCTCTTTTTCCATCTCTTGCACTTTCATTACACCCTGTTATCATTCCTTGCACTGTAACTCCACAACAAATTCCTAGACAGGTCTATTGCTGATTCTGATCATGAAAAGAGTTGCCGAGATCAGCATCATTTGTAAAAATGAGTAGTGGTCAGAGCAACACAACATAAAAATAATCCGGTCAGCAGCAGCTCAAATAAATTTAAGATTCGCCCAGAACATGTACTATGTATTTACTGTTTGCGTTTACATTTGTGTTTTAATTCTGCTTAATGTGTGAATATGACAAGTGGCAACAATCTATATTTCATACTGAATAGCAAAAACTATAGAGTGGGTAAAATGAGAGAAGTTGTCTAGCTTTAGCTGGTTGTTCAGTCTGCACCTTCAAATTCTTTTACAAAAGCATCAAGCAGCTCAAGCTGTGTGCCAGCAGGCAGTCATGTGACGAGATTGGAATTTAACCATTGTTTTAAGCAGCAGAGCACTTTCTACTCTGTTAGACATAGTCTGCTAGACTCTCTGTCACGGACACACATACACAGTCTTGGCTTGTTTATTTTATCCAGGTCGAACAGGAACTTGGACAGAACACTATCGTAACTCTAGAATTTATGTTGGAAGACTTGGTCTCATTTTTCGAACTCCGCCTGTGTGCTTATATTGGAAGGGAAACTGTATGGCTGATAACATGATAGCCATCTTGATCTCTGGGACAAAGCTCATTTTGAATTCAGAATGATAATAATCCTAAAAAATGAATCACTCATAATAATAATATTTATTTTGTAGAGGACTTATAAAAAGCCAAATTAGTGTATTACATAGAACAGCCAATTTCAAACAGCAATCGTATGATCATCAGAATTTGTAATGACTCAGATGAAACCATCAGAAAGGATTTTTCAAAGAAACATTAGATAATATTTCTAAGAGTTCATTAGCATCCTGCAGGGGGTGACATCAGAGAACACAGCACAAGGGGTAGTAGAAGCTCTTTAGAGACCTAAATACTTCCATCGCTATTCTCCATGCCCTTGTATCATTTTACAGCTCTGAACACTGTTATTATCCATGGCTGCTTTCTTCCTGTAGATTAAACCTGGCAAGAAGTGGGTAAATAATCTTAGTACAGATTTACTCCTCAGATTTCCGAAGAACTGAGATTATTTGAAAGTGCACAGAACTTTTCGGCGCTTTGCTAAAGACCGTCATGAATAGTGGCTTATGACAGTATCAGCAACCTGAACTTGGCATTGAAAAACTGTACATTCATAATCAGATACTTTCATGTCCAGTAATACCACAGAGGTACTCTTACATCCAAGATGAAATCACAGGTCAATGAATGGCGACGGTTATGAGTTTGACTGTTTGACCTGAGGGTCATTCTTACACACTGAAATCAACAGTCTTGCATTTCTGTAAGAAACAGCCCCATTTATATTTTTTGCACCGACCGTACAATTTTACCTAATTGCTTTGTGTGTTTTTTGTTCATCTCAGCCATCGAAGTCGAGATGAGGAGCGCCTGTCCAGACCAGGAGCCATATCCACACCAGTCAAAAGCTCTGACGATGGTGTCTTGTCTCAGGCCAGCGACCAAGCCAGCTCAAGAGATGAGAAACTGTTACCTCCACTGCCTGGTACAGTTTTCTACCAATTAAGCTCTTGGGATTAGTGTTGTTTCTCCCAACTTATGTCTGATGTTCACCATCATTTCTATTTCTTCATTGGCATTTATACAGTGAGGTACTCTGTAGGTCTTACAGTAAACAGATATGGACTAATGCTTAGACTGCTTAGTGCGACAGTTCAATTGATGCCACAAGTGTTTCTTTTCTTGAGTTGTCTGTTTCTTTATTTGTCTTCAGAAAGCATTAAGACTTAAGCACCGGAGAAGTATGAGCTTCTGCAATCTATGCTGTTGATAATTTCACAACATCATTTGATTTTTGCATATCTTTACAAAGAAGTACAATCTATGTTGGTATCTGAGGAAAAAGCGATGTATTATATTACAGAAGAAATACTCATCACCATGTCTATCATGGCTGAAGACTGATGCTGTCAATTTTACATGACTTCCCTGAAACAAATCACATTGCTGGCGGTCTTTCCCAAATACAATAATGAAATGAAATACAAAAAAATGTATGCATTATGTATTAACTACTGTGTTTGCATTTGTGACAGAACCAAAGCCTGTTTATGCACAGCCTGGGCAGCCTGACGTCGACCTCCCTGTCAGCCCCTCTGATGCACCTGTACCCAGTGCCGCTCATGACGACAGTATCCTCAGGTAATGGTCCTTAATGCTTTAATCCAAATCACCATATAAACATACTTAATTGACATTTCGATCAATTGTGCATTTTTCATTCACTTTAAAAAGATAATGACGCAATCTCATTCTGATTTCCTGTTTTGTCTCAATTTTTCACACGCACAATGTGTTTGAATAACATGCTTTGTTGAGCTCTTTGCCTAGTTCCCTCTGACCACCTGTTTTCTCCTGTAGGCCAAGTATGAAGCTGGTAAAGTTCAAGAAGGGAGAGAGTGTTGGTTTGCGGTTAGCAGGAGGAAACGATGTGGGAATTTTTGTGGCGGGAGTTCTGGAGGACAGTCCTGCGGCCAAGGAAGGGCTCGAGGAAGGAGACCAGATTCTCAGGGTAATTAGCACTTAACAATGTGTTTACATGCGCTTGAGCTACCAGAAAGTAACCTGATTCCTGAGCAATGTGTAAACAAGAACAAACCTGTTTTTTAGATAACAGAGGGAAAACATCCTAAAACAGCTATTTGAAATTAGGAATAATTATATGTCTGACTTAAAAGCTGATTCTGAAATATATAAGTCTAAGATGTTTTTTTTACAGCTGACTGAGTCGCTTTGTAAAACTAGTTTAATCAAAGTTCTCAAGGAAAAAATCTCCTCCAGCGGCATTGTTTTTATGAAGCCAGCCTCATCTGAAAAGAACTGACTGGGGGTTCAGGGAGAACTAAATAATAATAACTCCATAAGATTTTGTTTACATGCAAACATTGTGCATTTACTCATGTAGCTGGTAAGATGGTTGTACATTTATTGTCTGGCAGAGTTTAATGACATTTGTGTTTTTATAAAGTATCAACAGTTCCATCTTCTTTTTTATGAATCATATGAAAGTGGGAGGAACATCTGGTGTTATTGTCAGAACAGAACAGAACCAGCTGCCCACACAAAGTTAGATAATCATTAATGAAACTATTAGATTCCTGGCCATAATAGTTGTATTGCTGTTTATGCAAATAGTTTGATACTGAGTACTTAGCCTTAGTTATGTTAGCTGAGATAGGTTTAGTTTTCCTCATGTCATAAACTATTACGATTGTACTTTTTTACAACGTGTTATTTTCCCCAGAGTCTAGAGCATAGATCATTTTCTGTGTTTGTGCGTTTTCTTGCCAGCATACAAACACATCTTGAAACATCCAGGACATTGTTTTCCATCTTACAATTGTTTCCCTTTGGTCATGGTGTGTTAGTAGAGATAAAGACGTCAGGCCCTCCGGTTTCTGGGAAGGATGAAGGTGTCATCCTGAGGTTCAATGATTCAGTCCATGTGTTCCTGCTTCCCCTGCCGCCCCTCAAGCAGAGTCAATAAACAGTAGTTATTGTGTTTGGGACAGCAGCCGGAGAGAAGGGGGAGGCTACTAAGTTGTTACAGACATGCATTGACCAGCTTCTGTTGAGGAATAGATTTTATTTTCCTCTGTCTCTCCTATTCTGAGAGAGTTGCTGCAGTTTGTAATGTCATTTTAATGGGACAATTTGCACCAAACTTGTTGGAGGGGCGTAACATAGGCCAAGGAACCATTACATTTAAGGAAAGATCCATGGAGAGTAGCAACAAATAGCATTCTTTTGCAACAGTGTCCGCAGAGATCTGCGCTTTCCGATCGCATTCCTGACTAAAGGGTTCCACAAAAAACTAGCCGCTCCTGAGTGGAACTCCCTACAGAAGCTTACTGTTAAAGCGTCCATGGCACCTCCAGTCATTCCAAACAACACTGCCAAATCCCATAATTTGCTATTTTGTGTAAATTCTTTTAAATCAAAATGTATCTGATTTGCCTCTTCTTTGTATCTGTAGGTGAACAATGTGGACTTTGCTAACATCATTCGGGAAGAAGCTGTGCTGTTTCTGCTGGATCTCCCGAGAGGAGAGGAAGTCACAATCCTTGCTCAGAAAAAGAAGGATGGTGAGTGATTCCAGCGAAAAGCACTGACCTGCCCTTTAGTAGTGGAAACATATTAGGCGTCCATAACAGAACAGTCATATCATTTTTAAAATCGTACTTTAATCATTTCTGTTATTTTCTGCCTAATCTCCAGTGTATCGGAGGATAGTGGAATCAGATGTTGG